>JAKSXO010000384.1:0-2500 GCA_024509115.1 Crotalus helleri
AGCGCTCGCGCGCGCACACACGCAGTCATAGCTACA
Source organism: Crotalus helleri (assembly GCA_024509115.1). NCBI lineage: Eukaryota > Metazoa > Chordata > Lepidosauria > Squamata > Viperidae > Crotalus > Crotalus helleri. The sequence goes on from JAKSXO010000384.1 coordinate 37, forward strand.
TGCGCACACGCACACGCACACACGCATAGGTACAAACGTGCAGACGCAGACGCGCAGGGACACACGCGCGCAGAACACACACACAGGCACGCAGTCGCGGAGGCTGACGCACTCAGGCGCACACGCAGTCAGAGGCGCACGCTGTCGTTCACGCACACGCGCGGAGACGGACACGCACCCGCCCTGACACAGAGACACGCGCACGCACGCAGTCGCTCACGCGCTGACGCACGCAACGGGACGCGCCGGCAGTCGCGCCAGCTCGCTCGCAAACACGCACAGGCTGTCGCACACTGGTGGGGCCAGACGCGCCGAGGGGCGCAAGCGCGCGCTGGCTCGCGCTCACAGGCGGAGGCGCAGCCAGACGCGCAGGCGCGCGCAAGGAGACGCCCGCCCAGACACGCCGCCGTCGCCCCTGCTCTCCCACACACGCGCAGAGACTCACGCTCGCGCACACGCAATGAGACGCACACGCAGACAGGCAGGCAGTCGCTCACGCACGCACGCGCAGGGAACCGCACGCACACGCAATCAGACACGCGCGCACACGCGCAGGCACAGCCAGGCACGCAGTCGCGCCTGCTCTCTCTCTCTCTCTCTCTCTCTCACACACACACACACACACGCTCGCACACACACGCAGTCGCTCACGCACGCACACACAAAAACAGAGAGAGAGATTGCTTTCCCTCCGGTTCTCCTGCTCCCGGTACGCGGGGCCTCTCCCGGGTAGACCTGCGGGTAGAACGATCCCACCACCCGCCACTGTGGCAGAACGACCCCTGGTCCAATCAGGGGCGACCGCCGAGGTTCCCAGACCGTCGACGGCGGACTCTGCGCACGCCGACGCCGTTCCGGACTCCTCCTGGCGAGCGCTGACACGTTTTCCCGTCTGCGGCGGCCAAGTACCTCCCGAAGGGAGGGAGGGAGGGAGGGAGCGAGGGAGGGAGGGAGAGAGGGAGGAAGGAAGGAAGGAAGGAAGGAAGGAAGGAAGGAAGGAAGGAAGGTAGCTACGCACCTAAAGCAAAATCTCACCAGCCTTTCATGCGATGCTCGGATTTCCCTTCGGTTCTTCTGTTCCCAGGTACACCGGGCCTCTCTTGGGTAGACCGGGCCTCTACCGAATAGACCTCTGGGTAGACCGATCCTGATGCCAGCTGCTGCGGTAGAAGGCCCCCCCCCCCGCTCCACGCCGGTGCGACCGCGGAGTTTCCCGGAACGACCACGGCGGACTCTGAGCGCACCGACGCCGTTCCGGACTTCTACGGGCGACCGGCGACCGGTATGCCCGTCCGCGGCAGCTAACTGCCTCTGGGAGGGAGGGAGGGAGGGAGGGAGGGAGGTACGTACCTACGTCAAAATCTCACCCTCCTGTTAGGCGATGCTCGGATTCCCCCCCACCCGGTTCGCCTGTTCCCGGGTAGACCGGGCCTCTACTGGGTAGACCTTCAGCTAGACCGATCCCGAGGCCCGGCACTGCAGCAGAACGACTCCCGGTGCACGCCGTGGCGACGGCGGAGTTTCCCGAAACGACGACGGCGGACACTCCGCACGCCGACGCCGTTCCGGGCTACTCCTGGCGACCGGCGACCGGTTTGACCGTCCGGTTCGCCTGTACACCGGGCCTCTACAGAATAGACCTACGGGTAGACCGATCCTGATGCCAGCCACCGGCAGAAGGCCCCCCCCTCCTGATCCACGCCGGGGCGACCGCGGAGGTTCCCGTAACGACGACGGCGGATTCTGCGCCCACCGCGCCGTTCCGGACTTCTCCTGGCGACCGGTGACCGGTATGCCCGTCCGCGGCAGCCAAGTGCCTCCGGAAAAAAGGAAGGGAGGGAGGAAGGAAGGAAGGAACGGAGGTACCTACGTCAAAATCTCACCCTCCTGTTAGGCGATGCTCGGATTTCCCCCCGGTTCGCCTGTTCCCGGGTACACCGGGCCTCTTGCGGGTAGACCGGGCCTCTACCGGGTAGACCCGCAGCTAGACCGATCCCGATTCCCGGCACTGCATCAGAGCGACTCCCGGTGCACGCCGTGGCGACGGCGGAGTTTCCCGAAACGACGACGGCGGCCACTCCGCACGCCGACGCCGTTCCGGGCTACTCCTGGCGACCGGCGACCGGTTTGACCGTCCGGTTCGCCTGTACACCGGGCCTCTACAGAATAGACCTACGGGTAGACCGATCCTCATGCCAGCCACTGGCAGAAGGGCCCCGCCCCCGCCCCCGATCCAAGCCGTGGCGACCGCGCAGGTTCCCGTAACGACCACGGCGGATTCTGCGCCCACCGCGCCGTTCCGGACTTCTCCTGGCGACCGGTGACCGGTATGCCCGTCCGCGGCAGCCAAGTGCCTCCGGAAGGAAGGAAGGGAGGGAGGGAGGGAGGGAGGGAGGGAGGGAGGAACGGAGGCACCTACGTCAAAATCTCACCCTCCTGTTAGGCGATGCTCGGATTTCCCTCC
>JAKSXO010000384.1:25000-27500 GCA_024509115.1 Crotalus helleri
GCTACATGCGCACACGCACACGCACACACGCATAGGTACAAACGTGCAGACGCAGACGCGCAGGGACACACGCGCGCAGAACACACACACAGGCACGCAGTCGCGGAGGCTGACGCACTCAGGCGCACACGCAGTCAGAGGCGCACGCTGTCGTTCACGCACACGCGCGGAGACGGACACGCACCCGCCCTGACACAGAGACACGCGCACGCACGCAGTCGCTCACGCGCTGACGCACGCAACGGGACGCGCCGGCAGTCGCGCCAGCTCGCTCGCAAACACGCACAGGCTGTCGCACACTGGTGGGGCCAGACGCGCCGAGGGGCGCGCGCGCGCGCTGGCTCGCGCTCACAGGCGGAGGCGCAGCCAGACGCGCAGGCGCGCGCAAGGAGACGCCCGCCCAGACACGCCGCCGTCGCCCCTGCTCTCCCACACACGCGCAGAGACTCACGCTCGCGCACACGCAATGAGACGCACACGCAGACAGGCAGGCAGTCGCTCACGCACGCACGCGCAGGGAACCGCACGCACACGCAATCAGACACGCGCGCACACGCGCAGGCACAGCCAGGCACGCAGTCGCGCCTGCTCTCTCTCTCTCTCTCTCTCTCTCACACACACACACACACACGCTCGCACACACACGCAGTCGCTCACGCACGCACACACAAAAACAGAGAGAGAGATTGCTTTCCCTCCGGTTCTCCTGCTCCCGGTACGCGGGGCCTCTCCCGGGTAGACCTGCGGGTAGAACGATCCCACCACCCGCCACTGTGGCAGAACGACCCCTGGTCCAATCAGGGGCGACCGCCGAGGTTCCCAGACCGTCGACGGCGGACTCTGCGCACGCCGACGCCGTTCCGGACTCCTCCTGGCGAGCGCTGACACGTTTTCCCGTCTGCGGCGGCCAAGTACCTCCCGAAGGGAGGGAGGGAGGGAGGGAGCGAGGGAGGGAGGGAGAGAGGGAGGAAGGAAGGAAGGAAGGAAGGAAGGAAGGAAGGAAGGAAGGAAGGAAGGAAGGAAGGTAGCTACGCACCTAAAGCAAAATCTCACCAGCCTTTCATGCGATGCTCGGATTTCCCTTCGGTTCTTCTGTTCCCAGGTACACCGGGCCTCTCTTGGGTAGACCGGGCCTCTACCGAATAGACCTCTGGGTAGACCGATCCTGATGCCAGCTGCTGCGGTAGAAGGCCCCCCCCCGCTCCACGCCGGTGCGACCGCGGAGTTTCCCGGAACGACCACGGCGGACTCTGAGCGCACCGACGCCGTTCCGGACTTCTACGGGCGACCGGCGACCGGTATGCCCGTCCGCGGCAGCTAACTGCCTCTGGGAGGGAGGGAGGGAGGGAGGGAGGGAGGTACGTACCTACGTCAAAATCTCACCCTCCTGTTAGGCGATGCTCGGATTCCCCCCCACCCGGTTCGCCTGTTCCCGGGTAGACCGGGCCTCTACTGGGTAGACCTTCAGCTAGACCGATCCCGAGGCCCGGCACTGCAGCAGAACGACTCCCGGTGCACGCCGTGGCGACGGCGGAGTTTCCCGAAACGACGACGGCGGACACTCCGCACGCCGACGCCGTTCCGGGCTACTCCTGGCGACCGGCGACCGGTTTGACCGTCCGGTTCGCCTGTACACCGGGCCTCTACAGAATAGACCTACGGGTAGACCGATCCTGATGCCAGCCACCGGCAGAAGGCCCCCCCCTCCTGATCCACGCCGGGGCGACCGCGGAGGTTCCCGTAACGACGACGGCGGATTCTGCGCCCACCGCGCCGTTCCGGACTTCTCCTGGCGACCGGTGACCGGTATGCCCGTCCGCGGCAGCCAAGTGCCTCCGGAAAAAAGGAAGGGAGGGAGGAAGGAAGGAAGGAACGGAGGTACCTACGTCAAAATCTCACCCTCCTGTTAGGCGATGCTCGGATTTCCCCCCGGTTCGCCTGTTCCCGGGTACACCGGGCCTCTTGCGGGTAGACCGGGCCTCTACCGGGTAGACCCGCAGCTAGACCGATCCCGATTCCCGGCACTGCATCAGAGCGACTCCCGGTGCACGCCGTGGCGACGGCGGAGTTTCCCGAAACGACGACGGCGGCCACTCCGCACGCCGACGCCGTTCCGGGCTACTCCTGGCGACCGGCGACCGGTTTGACCGTCCGGTTCGCCTGTACACCGGGCCTCTACAGAATAGACCTACGGGTAGACCGATCCTCATGCCAGCCACTGGCAGAAGGGCCCCGCCCCCGCCCCCGATCCAAGCCGTGGCGACCGCGCAGGTTCCCGTAACGACCACGGCGGATTCTGCGCCCACCGCGCCGTTCCGGACTTCTCCTGGCGACCGGTGACCGGTATGCCCGTCCGCGGCAGCCAAGTGCCTCCGGAAGGAAGGAAGGGAGGGAGGGAGGGAGGGAGGAACGGAGGCACCTACGTCAAAATCTCACCCTCCTGTTAGGCGATGCTCGGATTTCCCTCCGGTTCGCCTGTTCCCGGGTAGACCGGGCCTCT
>JAKSXO010000384.1:37500-40000 GCA_024509115.1 Crotalus helleri
ACGCACACACGCATAGGTACAAACGTGCAGACGCAGACGCGCAGGGACACACGCGCGCAGAACACACACACAGGCACGCAGTCGCGGAGGCTGACGCACTCAGGCGCACACGCAGTCAGAGGCGCACGCTGTCGTTCACGCACACGCGCGGAGACGGACACGCACCCGCCCTGACACAGAGACACGCGCACGCACGCAGTCGCTCACGCGCTGACGCACGCAACGGGACGCGCCGGCAGTCGCGCCAGCTCGCTCGCAAACACGCACAGGCTGTCGCACACTGGTGGGGCCAGACGCGCCGAGGGGCGCGCGCGCGCGCTGGCTCGCGCTCACAGGCGGAGGCGCAGCCAGACGCGCAGGCGCGCGCAAGGAGACGCCCGCCCAGACACGCCGCCGTCGCCCCTGCTCTCCCACACACGCGCAGAGACTCACGCTCGCGCACACGCAATGAGACGCACACGCAGACAGGCAGGCAGTCGCTCACGCACGCACGCGCAGGGAACCGCACGCACACGCAATCAGACACGCGCGCACACGCGCAGGCACAGCCAGGCACGCAGTCGCGCCTGCTCTCTCTCTCTCTCTCTCTCTCTCACACACACACACACACACGCTCGCACACACACGCAGTCGCTCACGCACGCACACACAAAAACAGAGAGAGAGATTGCTTTCCCTCCGGTTCTCCTGCTCCCGGTACGCGGGGCCTCTCCCGGGTAGACCTGCGGGTAGAACGATCCCACCACCCGCCACTGTGGCAGAACGACCCCTGGTCCAATCAGGGGCGACCGCCGAGGTTCCCAGACCGTCGACGGCGGACTCTGCGCACGCCGACGCCGTTCCGGACTCCTCCTGGCGAGCGCTGACACGTTTTCCCGTCTGCGGCGGCCAAGTACCTCCCGAAGGGAGGGAGGGAGGGAGGGAGCGAGGGAGGGAGGGAGAGAGGGAGGAAGGAAGGAAGGAAGGAAGGAAGGAAGGAAGGAAGGAAGGAAGGAAGGAAGGAAGGTAGCTACGCACCTAAAGCAAAATCTCACCAGCCTTTCATGCGATGCTCGGATTTCCCTTCGGTTCTTCTGTTCCCAGGTACACCGGGCCTCTCTTGGGTAGACCGGGCCTCTACCGAATAGACCTCTGGGTAGACCGATCCTGATGCCAGCTGCTGCGGTAGAAGGCCCCCCCCCGCTCCACGCCGGTGCGACCGCGGAGTTTCCCGGAACGACCACGGCGGACTCTGAGCGCACCGACGCCGTTCCGGACTTCTACGGGCGACCGGCGACCGGTATGCCCGTCCGCGGCAGCTAACTGCCTCTGGGAGGGAGGGAGGGAGGGAGGGAGGGAGGTACGTACCTACGTCAAAATCTCACCCTCCTGTTAGGCGATGCTCGGATTCCCCCCCACCCGGTTCGCCTGTTCCCGGGTAGACCGGGCCTCTACCGGGTAGACCTTCAGCTAGACCGATCCCGAGGCCCGGCACTGCAGCAGAACGACTCCCGGTGCACGCCGTGGCGACGGCGGAGTTTCCCGAAACGACGACGGCGGACACTCCGCACGCCGACGCCGTTCCGGGCTACTCCTGGCGACCGGCGACCGGTTTGACCGTCCGGTTCGCCTGTACACCGGGCCTCTACAGAATAGACCTACGGGTAGACCGATCCTGATGCCAGCCACCGGCAGAAGGCCCCCCCCTCCCGATCCACGCCGGGGCGACCGCGGAGGTTCCCGTAACGACGACGGCGGATTCTGCGCCCACCGCGCCGTTCCGGACTTCTCCTGGCGACCGGTGACCGGTATGCCCGTCCGCGGCAGCCAAGTGCCTCCGGAAAAAAGGAAGGGAGGGAGGAAGGAAGGAAGGAACGGAGGTACCTACGTCAAAATCTCACCCTCCTGTTAGGCGATGCTCGGATTTCCCCCGGTTCGCCTGTTCCCGGGTACACCGGGCCTCTTGCGGGTAGACCGGGCCTCTACCGGGTAGACCCGCAGCTAGACCGATCCCGATTCCCGGCACTGCATCAGAGCGACTCCCGGTGCACGCCGTGGCGACGGCGGAGTTTCCCGAAACGACGACGGCGGCCACTCCGCACGCCGACGCCGTTCCGGGCTACTCCTGGCGACCGGCGACCGGTTTGACCGTCCGGTTCGCCTGTACACCGGGCCTCTACAGAATAGACCTACGGGTAGACCGATCCTCATGCCAGCCACTGGCAGAAGGGCCCCGCCCCGCCCCCGATCCAAGCCGTGGCGACCGCGCAGGTTCCCGTAACGACCACGGCGGATTCTGCGCCCACCGCGCCGTTCCGGACTTCTCCTGGCGACCGGTGACCGGTATGCCCGTCCGCGGCAGCCAAGTGCCTCCGGAAGGAAGGAAGGGAGGGAGGGAGGGAGGGAGGGAGGGAGGGAGGAACGGAGGCACCTACGTCAAAATCTCACCCTCCTGTTAGGCGATGCTCGGATTTCCCTCCGGTTCGCCTGTTCCCGGGTAGACCGGGCCTCTACCGGGTAG
>JAKSXO010000385.1:0-49131 GCA_024509115.1 Crotalus helleri
TAACCCTAACCCTAACCCTAACCCTAACCCTAACCCTAACCCTAACCCTAACCCTAACCCTAACCCTAACCCTAACCCTAACCCTAACCCTAACCCTAACCCTAACCCTAACCCTAACCCTAACCCTAACCCTAACCCTAACCCTAACCCTAACCCTAACCCTAACCCTAACCCTAACCCTAACCCTAACCCTAACCCTAACCCTAACCCTAACCCTAACCCTAACCCTAACCCTAACCCTAACCCTAACCCTAACCCTAACCCTAACCCTAACCCTAACCCTAACCCTAACCCTAACCCTAACCCTAACCCTAACCCTAACCCTAACCCTAACCCTAACCCTAACCCTAACCCTAACCCTAACCCTAACCCTAACCCTAACCCTAACCCTAACCCTAACCCTAACCCTAACCCTAACCCTAACCCTAACCCTAACCCTAACCCTAACCCTAACCCTAACCCTAACCCTAACCCTAACCCTAACCCTAACCCTAACCCTAACCCTAACCCTAACCCTAACCCTAACCCTAACCCTAACCCTAACCCTAACCCTAACCCTAACCCTAACCCTAACCCTAACCCTAACCCTAACCCTAACCCTAACCCTAACCCTAACCCTAACCCTAACCCTAACCCTAACCCTAACCCTAACCCTAACCCTAACCCTAACCCTAACCCTAACCCTAACCCTAACCCTAACCCTAACCCTAACCCTAACCCTAACCCTAACCCTAACCCTAACCCTAACCCTAACCCTAACCCTAACCCTAACCCTAACCCTAACCCTAACCCTAACCCTAACCCTAACCCTAACCCTAACCCTAACCCTAACCCTAACCCTAACCCTAACCCTAACCCTAACCCTAACCCTAACCCTAACCCTAACCCTAACCCTAACCCTAACCCTAACCCTAACCCTAACCCTAACCCTAACCCTAACCCTAACCCTAACCCTAACCCTAACCCTAACCCTAACCCTAACCCTAACCCTAACCCTAACCCTAACCCTAACCCTAACCCTAACCCTAACCCTAACCCTAACCCTAACCCTAACCCTAACCCTAACCCTAACCCTAACCCTAACCCTAACCCTAACCCTAACCCTAACCCTAACCCTAACCCTAACCCTAACCCTAACCCTAACCCTAACCCTAACCCTAACCCTAACCCTAACCCTAACCCTAACCCTAACCCTAACCCTAACCCTAACCCTAACCCTAACCCTAACCCTAACCCTAACCCTAACCCTAACCCTAACCCTAACCCTAACCCTAACCCTAACCCTAACCCTAACCCTAACCCTAACCCTAACCCTAACCCTAACCCTAACCCTAACCCTAACCCTAACCCTAACCCTAACCCTAACCCTAACCCTAACCCTAACCCTAACCCTAACCCTATCCCTAACCCTAACCCTAACCCTAACCCTAACCCTAACCCTAACCCTAACCCTAACCCTAACCCTAACCCTAACCCTAACCCTAACCCTAACCCTAACCCTAACCCTAACCCTAACCCTAACCCTAACCCTAACCCTAACCCTAACCCTAACCCTAACCCTAACCCTAACCCTAACCCTAACCCTAACCCTAACCCTAACCCTAACCCTAACCCTAACCCTAACCCTAACCCTAACCCTAACCCTAACCCTAACCCTAACCCTAACCCTAACCCTAACCCTAACCCTAACCCTAACCCTAACCCTAACCCTAACCCTAACCCTAACCCTAACCCTAACCCTAACCCTAACCCTAACCCTAACCCTAACCCTAACCCTAACCCTAACCCTAACCCTAACCCTAACCCTAACCCTAACCCTAACCCTAACCCTAACCCTAACCCTAACCCTAACCCTAACCCTAACCCTAACCCTAACCCTAACCCTAACCCTAACCCTAACCCTAACCCTAACCCTAACCCTAACCCTAACCCTAACCCTAACCCTAACCCTAACCCTAACCCTAACCCTAACCCTAACCCTAACCCTAACCCTAACCCTAACCCTAACCCTAACCCTAACCCTAACCCTAACCCTAACCCTAACCCTAACCCTAACCCTAACCCTAACCCTAACCCTAACCCTAACCCTAACCCTAACCCTAACCCTAACCCTAACCCTAACCCTAACCCTAACCCTAACCCTAACCCTAACCCTAACCCTAACCCTAACCCTAACCCTAACCCTAACCCTAACCCTAACCCTAACCCTAACCCTAACCCTAACCCTAACCCTAACCCTAACCCTAACCCTAACCCTAACCCTAACCCTAACCCTAACCCTAACCCTAACCCTAACCCTAACCCTAACCCTAACCCTAACCCTAACCCTAACCCTAACCCTAACCCTAACCCTAACCCTAACCCTAACCCTAACCCTAACCCTAACCCTAACCCTAACCCTAACCCTAACCCTAACCCTAACCCTAACCCTAACCCTAACCCTAACCCTAACCCTAACCCTAACCCTAACCCTAACCCTAACCCTAACCCTAACCCTAACCCTAACCCTAACCCTAACCCTAACCCTAACCCTAACCCTAACCCTAACCCTAACCCTAACCCTAACCCTAACCCTAACCCTAACCCTAACCCTAACCCTAACCCTAACCCTAACCCTAACCCTAACCCTAACCCTAACCCTAACCCTAACCCTAACCCTAACCCTAACCCTAACCCTAACCCTAACCCTAACCCTAACCCTAACCCTAACCCTAACCCTAACCCTAACCCTAACCCTAACCCTAACCCTAACCCTAACCCTAACCCTAACCCTAACCCTAACCCTAACCCTAACCCTAACCCTAACCCTAACCCTAACCCTAACCCTAACCCTAACCCTAACCCTAACCCTAACCCTAACCCTAACCCTAACCCTAACCCTAACCCTAACCCTAACCCTAACCCTAACCCTAACCCTAACCCTAACCCTAACCCTAACCCTAACCCTAACCCTAACCCTAACCCTAACCCTAACCCTAACCCTAACCCTAACCCTAACCCTAACCCTAACCCTAACCCTAACCCTAACCCTAACCCTAACCCTAACCCTAACCCTAACCCTAACCCTAACCCTAACCCTAACCCTAACCCTAACCCTAACCCTAACCCTAACCCTAACCCTAACCCTAACCCTAACCCTAACCCTAACCCTAACCCTAACCCTAACCCTAACCCTAACCCTAACCCTAACCCTAACCCTAACCCTAACCCTAACCCTAACCCTAACCCTAACCCTAACCCTAACCCTAACCCTAACCCTAACCCTAACCCTAACCCTAACCCTAACCCTAACCCTAACCCTAACCCTAACCCTAACCCTAACCCTAACCCTAACCCTAACCCTAACCCTAACCCTAACCCTAACCCTAACCCTAACCCTAACCCTAACCCTAACCCTAACCCTAACCCTAACCCTAACCCTAACCCTAACCCTAACCCTAACCCTAACCCTAACCCTAACCCTAACCCTAACCCTAACCCTAACCCTAACCTAACCCTAACCCTAACCCTAACCCTAACCCTAACCCTAACCCTAACCCTAACCCTAACCCTAACCCTAACCCTAACCCTAACCCTAACCCTAACCCTAACCCTAACCCTAACCCTAACCCTAACCCTAACCCTAACCCTAACCCTAACCCTAACCCTAACCCTAACCCTAACCCTAACCCTAACCCTAACCCTAACCCTAACCCTAACCCTAACCCTAACCCTAACCCTAACCCTAACCCTAACCCTAACCCTAACCCTAACCCTAACCCTAACCCTAACCCTAACCCTAACCCTAACCCTAACCCTAACCCTAACCCTAACCCTAACCCTAACCCTAACCCTAACCCTAACCCTAACCCTAACCCTAACCCTAACCCTAACCCTAACCCTAACCCTAACCCTAACCCTAACCCTAACCCTAACCCTAACCCTAACCCTAACCCTAACCCTAACCCTAACCCTAACCCTAACCCTAACCCTAACCCTAACCCTAACCCTAACCCTAACCCTAACCCTAACCCTAACCCTAACCCTAACCCTAACCCTAACCCTAACCCTAACCCTAACCCTAACCCTAACCCTAACCCTAACCCTAACCCTAACCCTAACCCTAACCCTAACCCTAACCCTAACCCTAACCCTAACCCTAACCCTAACCCTAACCCTAACCCTAACCCTAACCCTAACCCTAACCCTAACCCTAACCCTAACCCTAACCCTAACCCTAACCCTAACCCTAACCCTAACCCTAACCCTAACCCTAACCCTAACCCTAACCCTAACCCTAACCCTAACCCTAACCCTAACCCTAACCCTAACCCTAACCCTAACCCTAACCCTAACCCTAACCCTAACCCTAACCCTAACCCTAACCCTAACCCTAACCCTAACCCTAACCCTAACCCTAACCCTAACCCTAACCCTAACCCTAACCCTAACCCTAACCCTAACCCTAACCCTAACCCTAACCCTAACCCTAACCCTAACCCTAACCCTAACCCTAACCCTAACCCTAACCCTAACCCTAACCCTAACCCTAACCCTAACCCTAACCCTAACCCTAACCCTAACCCTAACCCTAACCCTAACCCTAACCCTAACCCTAACCCTAACCCTAACCCTAACCCTAACCCTAACCCTAACCCTAACCCTAACCCTAACCCTAACCCTAACCCTAACCCTAACCCTAACCCTAACCCTAACCCTAACCCTAACCCTAACCCTAACCCTAACCCTAACCCTAACCCTAACCCTAACCCTAACCCTAACCCTAACCCTAACCCTAACCCTAACCCTAACCCTAACCCTAACCCTAACCCTAACCCTAACCCTAACCCTAACCCTAACCCTAACCCTAACCCTAACCCTAACCCTAACCCTAACCCTAACCCTAACCCTAACCCTAACCCTAACCCTAACCCTAACCCTAACCCTAACCCTAACCCTAACCCTAACCCTAACCCTAACCCTAACCCTAACCCTAACCCTAACCCTAACCCTAACCCTAACCCTAACCCTAACCCTAACCCTAACCCTAACCCTAACCCTAACCCTAACCCTAACCCTAACCCTAACCCTAACCCTAACCCTAACCCTAACCCTAACCCTAACCCTAACCCTAACCCTAACCCTAACCCTAACCCTAACCCTAACCCTAACCCTAACCCTAACCCTAACCCTAACCCTAACCCTAACCCTAACCCTAACCCTAACCCTAACCCTAACCCTAACCCTAACCCTAACCCTAACCCTAACCCTAACCCTAACCCTAACCCTAACCCTAACCCTAACCCTAACCCTAACCCTAACCCTAACCCTAACCCTAACCCTAACCCTAACCCTAACCCTAACCCTAACCCTAACCCTAACCCTAACCCTAACCCTAACCCTAACCCTAACCCTAACCCTAACCCTAACCCTAACCCTAACCCTAACCCTAACCCTAACCCTAACCCTAACCCTAACCCTAACCCTAACCCTAACCCTAACCCTAACCCTAACCCTAACCCTAACCCTAACCCTAACCCTAACCCTAACCCTAACCCTAACCCTAACCCTAACCCTAACCCTAACCCTAACCCTAACCCTAACCCTAACCCTAACCCTAACCCTAACCCTAACCCTAACCCTAACCCTAACCCTAACCCTAACCCTAACCCTAACCCTAACCCTAACCCTAACCCTAACCCTAACCCTAACCCTAACCCTAACCCTAACCCTAACCCTAACCCTAACCCTAACCCTAACCCTAACCCTAACCCTAACCCTAACCCTAACCCTAACCCTAACCCTAACCCTAACCCTAACCCTAACCCTAACCCTAACCCTAACCCTAACCCTAACCCTAACCCTAACCCTAACCCTAACCCTAACCCTAACCCTAACCCTAACCCTAACCCTAACCCTAACCCTAACCCTAACCCTAACCCTAACCCTAACCCTAACCCTAACCCTAACCCTAACCCTAACCCTAACCCTAACCCTAACCCTAACCCTAACCCTAACCCTAACCCTAACCCTAACCCTAACCCTAACCCTAACCCTAACCCTAACCCTAACCCTAACCCTAACCCTAACCCTAACCCTAACCCTAACCCTAACCCTAACCCTAACCCTAACCCTAACCCTAACCCTAACCCTAACCCTAACCCTAACCCTAACCCTAACCCTAACCCTAACCCTAACCCTAACCCTAACCCTAACCCTAACCCTAACCCTAACCCTAACCCTAACCCTAACCCTAACCCTAACCCTAACCCTAACCCTAACCCTAACCCTAACCCTAACCCTAACCCTAACCCTAACCCTAACCCTAACCCTAACCCTAACCCTAACCCTAACCCTAACCCTAACCCTAACCCTAACCCTAACCCTAACCCTAACCCTAACCCTAACCCTAACCCTAACCCTAACCCTAACCCTAACCCTAACCCTAACCCTAACCCTAACCCTAACCCTAACCCTAACCCTAACCCTAACCCTAACCCTAACCCTAACCCTAACCCTAACCCTAACCCTAACCCTAACCCTAACCCTAACCCTAACCCTAACCCTAACCCTAACCCTAACCCTAACCCTAACCCTAACCCTAACCCTAACCCTAACCCTAACCCTAACCCTAACCCTAACCCTAACCCTAACCCTAACCCTAACCCTAACCCTAACCCTAACCCTAACCCTAACCCTAACCCTAACCCTAACCCTAACCCTAACCCTAACCCTAACCCTAACCCTAACCCTAACCCTAACCCTAACCCTAACCCTAACCCTAACCCTAACCCTAACCCTAACCCTAACCCTAACCCTAACCCTAACCCTAACCCTAACCCTAACCCTAACCCTAACCCTAACCCTAACCCTAACCCTAACCCTAACCCTAACCCTAACCCTAACCCTAACCCTAACCCTAACCCTAACCCTAACCCTAACCCTAACCCTAACCCTAACCCTAACCCTAACCCTAACCCTAACCCTAACCCTAACCCTAACCCTAACCCTAACCCTAACCCTAACCCTAACCCTAACCCTAACCCTAACCCTAACCCTAACCCTAACCCTAACCCTAACCCTAACCCTAACCCTAACCCTAACCCTAACCCTAACCCTAACCCTAACCCTAACCCTAACCCTAACCCTAACCCTAACCCTAACCCTAACCCTAACCCTAACCCTAACCCTAACCCTAACCCTAACCCTAACCCTAACCCTAACCCTAACCCTAACCCTAACCCTAACCCTAACCCTAACCCTAACCCTAACCCTAACCCTAACCCTAACCCTAACCCTAACCCTAACCCTAACCCTAACCCTAACCCTAACCCTAACCCTAACCCTAACCCTAACCCTAACCCTAACCCTAACCCTAACCCTAACCCTAACCCTAACCCTAACCCTAACCCTAACCCTAACCCTAACCCTAACCCTAACCCTAACCCTAACCCTAACCCTAACCCTAACCCTAACCCTAACCCTAACCCTAACCCTAACCCTAACCCTAACCCTAACCCTAACCCTAACCCTAACCCTAACCCTAACCCTAACCCTAACCCTAACCCTAACCCTAACCCTAACCCTAACCCTAACCCTAACCCTAACCCTAACCCTAACCCTAACCCTAACCCTAACCCTAACCCTAACCCTAACCCTAACCCTAACCCTAACCCTAACCCTAACCCTAACCCTAACCCTAACCCTAACCCTAACCCTAACCCTAACCCTAACCCTAACCCTAACCCTAACCCTAACCCTAACCCTAACCCTAACCCTAACCCTAACCCTAACCCTAACCCTAACCCTAACCCTAACCCTAACCCTAACCCTAACCCTAACCCTAACCCTAACCCTAACCCTAACCCTAACCCTAACCCTAACCCTAACCCTAACCCTAACCCTAACCCTAACCCTAACCCTAACCCTAACCCTAACCCTAACCCTAACCCTAACCCTAACCCTAACCCTAACCCTAACCCTAACCCTAACCCTAACCCTAACCCTAACCCTAACCCTAACCCTAACCCTAACCCTAACCCTAACCCTAACCCTAACCCTAACCCTAACCCTAACCCTAACCCTAACCCTAACCCTAACCCTAACCCTAACCCTAACCCTAACCCTAACCCTAACCCTAACCCTAACCCTAACCCTAACCCTAACCCTAACCCTAACCCTAACCCTAACCCTAACCCTAACCCTAACCCTAACCCTAACCCTAACCCTAACCCTAACCCTAACCCTAACCCTAACCCTAACCCTAACCCTAACCCTAACCCTAACCCTAACCCTAACCCTAACCCTAACCCTAACCCTAACCCTAACCCTAACCCTAACCCTAACCCTAACCCTAACCCTAACCCTAACCCTAACCCTAACCCTAACCCTAACCCTAACCCTAACCCTAACCCTAACCCTAACCCTAACCCTAACCCTAACCCTAACCCTAACCCTAACCCTAACCCTAACCCTAACCCTAACCCTAACCCTAACCCTAACCCTAACCCTAACCCTAACCCTAACCCTAACCCTAACCCTAACCCTAACCCTAACCCTAACCCTAACCCTAACCCTAACCCTAACCCTAACCCTAACCCTAACCCTAACCCTAACCCTAACCCTAACCCTAACCCTAACCCTAACCCTAACCCTAACCCTAACCCTAACCCTAACCCTAACCCTAACCCTAACCCTAACCCTAACCCTAACCCTAACCCTAACCCTAACCCTAACCCTAACCCTAACCCTAACCCTAACCCTAACCCTAACCCTAACCCTAACCCTAACCCTAACCCTAACCCTAACCCTAACCCTAACCCTAACCCTAACCCTAACCCTAACCCTAACCCTAACCCTAACCCTAACCCTAACCCTAACCCTAACCCTAACCCTAACCCTAACCCTAACCCTAACCCTAACCCTAACCCTAACCCTAACCCTAACCCTAACCCTAACCCTAACCCTAACCCTAACCCTAACCCTAACCCTAACCCTAACCCTAACCCTAACCCTAACCCTAACCCTAACCCTAACCCTAACCCTAACCCTAACCCTAACCCTAACCCTAACCCTAACCCTAACCCTAACCCTAACCCTAACCCTAACCCTAACCCTAACCCTAACCCTAACCCTAACCCTAACCCTAACCCTAACCCTAACCCTAACCCTAACCCTAACCCTAACCCTAACCCTAACCCTAACCCTAACCCTAACCCTAACCCTAACCCTAACCCTAACCCTAACCCTAACCCTAACCCTAACCCTAACCCTAACCCTAACCCTAACCCTAACCCTAACCCTAACCCTAACCCTAACCCTAACCCTAACCCTAACCCTAACCCTAACCCTAACCCTAACCCTAACCCTAACCCTAACCCTAACCCTAACCCTAACCCTAACCCTAACCCTAACCCTAACCCTAACCCTAACCCTAACCCTAACCCTAACCCTAACCCTAACCCTAACCCTAACCCTAACCCTAACCCTAACCCTAACCCTAACCCTAACCCTAACCCTAACCCTAACCCTAACCCTAACCCTAACCCTAACCCTAACCCTAACCCTAACCCTAACCCTAACCCTAACCCTAACCCTAACCCTAACCCTAACCCTAACCCTAACCCTAACCCTAACCCTAACCCTAACCCTAACCCTAACCCTAACCCTAACCCTAACCCTAACCCTAACCCTAACCCTAACCCTAACCCTAACCCTAACCCTAACCCTAACCCTAACCCTAACCCTAACCCTAACCCTAACCCTAACCCTAACCCTAACCCTAACCCTAACCCTAACCCTAACCCTAACCCTAACCCTAACCCTAACCCTAACCCTAACCCTAACCCTAACCCTAACCCTAACCCTAACCCTAACCCTAACCCTAACCCTAACCCTAACCCTAACCCTAACCCTAACCCTAACCCTAACCCTAACCCTAACCCTAACCCTAACCCTAACCCTAACCCTAACCCTAACCCTAACCCTAACCCTAACCCTAACCCTAACCCTAACCCTAACCCTAACCCTAACCCTAACCCTAACCCTAACCCTAACCCTAACCCTAACCCTAACCCTAACCCTAACCCTAACCCTAACCCTAACCCTAACCCTAACCCTAACCCTAACCCTAACCCTAACCCTAACCCTAACCCTAACCCTAACCCTAACCCTAACCCTAACCCTAACCCTAACCCTAACCCTAACCCTAACCCTAACCCTAACCCTAACCCTAACCCTAACCCTAACCCTAACCCTAACCCTAACCCTAACCCTAACCCTAACCCTAACCCTAACCCTAACCCTAACCCTAACCCTAACCCTAACCCTAACCCTAACCCTAACCCTAACCCTAACCCTAACCCTAACCCTAACCCTAACCCTAACCCTAACCCTAACCCTAACCCTAACCCTAACCCTAACCCTAACCCTAACCCTAACCCTAACCCTAACCCTAACCCTAACCCTAACCCTAACCCTAACCCTAACCCTAACCCTAACCCTAACCCTAACCCTAACCCTAACCCTAACCCTAACCCTAACCCTAACCCTAACCCTAACCCTAACCCTAACCCTAACCCTAACCCTAACCCTAACCCTAACCCTAACCCTAACCCTAACCCTAACCCTAACCCTAACCCTAACCCTAACCCTAACCCTAACCCTAACCCTAACCCTAACCCTAACCCTAACCCTAACCCTAACCCTAACCCTAACCCTAACCCTAACCCTAACCCTAACCCTAACCCTAACCCTAACCCTAACCCTAACCCTAACCCTAACCCTAACCCTAACCCTAACCCTAACCCTAACCCTAACCCTAACCCTAACCCTAACCCTAACCCTAACCCTAACCCTAACCCTAACCCTAACCCTAACCCTAACCCTAACCCTAACCCTAACCCTAACCCTAACCCTAACCCTAACCCTAACCCTAACCCTAACCCTAACCCTAACCCTAACCCTAACCCTAACCCTAACCCTAACCCTAACCCTAACCCTAACCCTAACCCTAACCCTAACCCTAACCCTAACCCTAACCCTAACCCTAACCCTAACCCTAACCCTAACCCTAACCCTAACCCTAACCCTAACCCTAACCCTAACCCTAACCCTAACCCTAACCCTAACCCTAACCCTAACCCTAACCCTAACCCTAACCCTAACCCTAACCCTAACCCTAACCCTAACCCTAACCCTAACCCTAACCCTAACCCTAACCCTAACCCTAACCCTAACCCTAACCCTAACCCTAACCCTAACCCTAACCCTAACCCTAACCCTAACCCTAACCCTAACCCTAACCCTAACCCTAACCCTAACCCTAACCCTAACCCTAACCCTAACCCTAACCCTAACCCTAACCCTAACCCTAACCCTAACCCTAACCCTAACCCTAACCCTAACCCTAACCCTAACCCTAACCCTAACCCTAACCCTAACCCTAACCCTAACCCTAACCCTAACCCTAACCCTAACCCTAACCCTAACCCTAACCCTAACCCTAACCCTAACCCTAACCCTAACCCTAACCCTAACCCTAACCCTAACCCTAACCCTAACCCTAACCCTAACCCTAACCCTAACCCTAACCCTAACCCTAACCCTAACCCTAACCCTAACCCTAACCCTAACCCTAACCCTAACCCTAACCCTAACCCTAACCCTAACCCTAACCCTAACCCTAACCCTAACCCTAACCCTAACCCTAACCCTAACCCTAACCCTAACCCTAACCCTAACCCTAACCCTAACCCTAACCCTAACCCTAACCCTAACCCTAACCCTAACCCTAACCCTAACCCTAACCCTAACCCTAACCCTAACCCTAACCCTAACCCTAACCCTAACCCTAACCCTAACCCTAACCCTAACCCTAACCCTAACCCTAACCCTAACCCTAACCCTAACCCTAACCCTAACCCTAACCCTAACCCTAACCCTAACCCTAACCCTAACCCTAACCCTAACCCTAACCCTAACCCTAACCCTAACCCTAACCCTAACCCTAACCCTAACCCTAACCCTAACCCTAACCCTAACCCTAACCCTAACCCTAACCCTAACCCTAACCCTAACCCTAACCCTAACCCTAACCCTAACCCTAACCCTAACCCTAACCCTAACCCTAACCCTAACCCTAACCCTAACCCTAACCCTAACCCTAACCCTAACCCTAACCCTAACCCTAACCCTAACCCTAACCCTAACCCTAACCCTAACCCTAACCCTAACCCTAACCCTAACCCTAACCCTAACCCTAACCCTAACCCTAACCCTAACCCTAACCCTAACCCTAACCCTAACCCTAACCCTAACCCTAACCCTAACCCTAACCCTAACCCTAACCCTAACCCTAACCCTAACCCTAACCCTAACCCTAACCCTAACCCTAACCCTAACCCTAACCCTAACCCTAACCCTAACCCTAACCCTAACCCTAACCCTAACCCTAAACCCGAAAAAACACCCCTAAGCCCAAAAAACACTCCCTAAAGACAAGAAACCCCCCTAACCCCGAAAAAACACCCCTAAACCCAAAAAACACTCCCCGAAGACTAGAAACCCCCCTAAACCCGAAAAAACACCCCTAAACCCAAAAAACACTCCCTAAAGACAAGAAACCCCCCTAAACCCGAAAAAACACCCCTAAACCCAAAAAACACTCCCTAAAGACTAGAAACCCCCCTAAACCCGAAAAAACACCCCTAAACCCAAAAAACATTCCCTAAAGACAAGAAACCCCCCTAAACCCGAAAAAACACCCCTAAACCCAAAAAACACTCCCTAAAGACAAGAAACCCCCCTAAACCCGAAAAAACACCCCTAAACCCAAAAAACACTCCCTAAAGACAAGAAACCCCCCTAAACCCGAAAAAACACCCCTAAACCCAAAAAACACTCCCTAAAGACAAGAAACCCCCCTAAACCCGAAAAAACACCCCTAAACCCAAAAAACACTCCCTAAAGACAAGAAACCCCCCTAAACCCGAAAAAACACCCCTAAACCCAAAAAACACCCCTAAACCCAAAAAAACACCCCTAAACCCAAAAAACACTCCCTAAAGACAAGAAACCCCCCTAAACCCGAAAAAACACCCCTAAACCCAAAAAACAATCCCTAAAGACAAGAAACACCCCTAAACCCGAAAAAACACCCCTAAACCCGAAAAAACACCCCTAAACCCAAAATCACTCCCCAAAGACAAGAAACCCCCCTAAACCCGAAAAAACACCCCTAAACCCAAAAAACACTCCCTAAAGACAAGAAACCCCCCTAAACCCGAAAAAACACCCCTAAACCCAAAAAACACTCCCCGAACACTAGAAACCCCCCTAAACCCGAAAAAACACCCCTAAACCCAAAAAACACTCCCTAAAGACAAGAAACCCCCCTAAACCCGAAAAAACACCCCTAAACCCAAAAAACACTCCCTAAAGACAAGAAACCCCCCTAAACCCGAAAAAACACCCCTAAACCCAAAAAACACTCCCTAAAGACAAGAAACCCCCCTAAACCCGAAAAAACACCCCTAAACCCAAAAAACACTCCCTAAAGACAAGAAACCCCCCTGAACCCGAAAAAACACCCCTAAACCCAAAAACACTCCCTAAAGACAAGAAACCCCCCCTAAACCCGAAAAAACACCCCTAAACCCAAAAAACACCCCTAAACCCGAAAAAACACCCCTAAACCCAAAAAACACTCCCTAAAGACAAGAAACCCCCCTAAACCCGAAAAAACACCCCTAAACCCAAAAAACACTCCCCGAAGACTAGAAACCCCCCTAAACCCGAAAAAACACCCCTAAACCCAAAAAACACTCCCTAAAGACAAGAAACCCCCCTAAACCCGAAAAAACACCCCTAAACCCAAAAAACAATCCCTAAAGACAAGAAACACCCCTAAACCCGAAAAAACACCCCTAAACCCGAAAAAACACCCCTAAACCCAAAAAACACTCCCTAAAGACAAGAAACCCCCCTAAACCCGAAAAAACACCCCTAAACCCAAAAAACAATCCCTAAAGACAAGAAACACCCCTAAACCCGAAAAAACACCCCTAAACCCGAAAAAACACCCCTAAACCCAAAAAACACTCCCCAAAGACAAGAAACCCCCCTAAACCCGAAAAAACACCCCTAAACCCAAAAAACACTCCCTAAAGACAAGAAACCCCCCTAAACCCGAAAAAACACCCCTAAACCCAAAAAACACTCCCCGAACACTAGAAACCCCCCTAAACCCGAAAAAACACCCCTAAACCCAAAAAACACTCCCTAAAGACAAGAAACCCCCCTAAACCCGAAAAAACACCCCTAAACCCAAAAAACACTCCCTAAAGACAAGAAACCCCCCTAAACCCGAAAAAACACCCCTAAACCCAAAAAACACTCCCTAAAGACAAGAAACCCCCCTAAACCCGAAAAAACACCCCTAAGCCCAAAAAACACTCCCTAAAGACAAGAAACCCCCCTAACCCCGAAAAAACACCCCTAAACCCAAAAAACACTCCCCGAAGACTAGAAACCCCCCTAAACCCGAAAAAACACCCCTAAACCCAAAAAACACTCCCTAAAGACAAGAAACCCCCCTAAACCCGAAAAAACACCCCTAAACCCAAAAAACACTCCCTAAAGACTAGAAACCCCCCTAAACCCGAAAAAACACCCCTAAACCCAAAAAACACTCCCCGAAGACTAGAAACCCCCCTAAACCCGAAAAAACACCCCTAAACCCAAAAAACACTCCCTAAAGACAAGAAACCCCCCTAAACCCGAAAAAACACCCCTAAACCCAAAAAACACTCCCTAAAGACAAGAAACCCCCCTAAACCCGAAAAAACACCCCTAAACCCAAAAAACACTCCCCGAAGACTAGAAACCCCCCTAAACCCGAAAAAACACCCCTAAACCCAAAAAACACTCCCTAAAGACAAGAAACCCCCCTAAACCCGAAAAAACACCCCTAAACCCAAAAAACACTCCCTAAAGACAAGAAACCCCCCTAAACCCGAAAAAACACCCTTAAACCCAAAAAACACTCCCTAAAGACAAGAAACCCCCCTAAACCCGAAAAAACACCCCTAAACCCAAAAAACAATCCCTGAAGACAAGAAATCCCCCTAAACCCGAAAAAACACCCCTAAACCCAAAAAACACTCCCTAAAGACAAGAAACCCCCCTAAACCCGAAAAAACACCCCTAAACCCAAAAAACACTCCCTAAAGACAAGAAACCCCTTTAAACCCGAAAAAACACCCCTAAACCCAAAAAACACTCCCTAAAGACAAGAAACCCCCCTAAACCCGAAAAAACACCCCTAAACCCAAAAAACACTCCCTAAAGACAAGAAACCCCCCTAAACCCGAAAAAACACCCCTAAACCCAAAAAACACTCCCTAAAGACAAGAAACCCCCCTAAACCCGAAAAAACACCCCTAAACCCAAAAAACACTCCCTAAAGACAAGAAACCCCCCTAAACCCGAAAAAACACCCCTAAACCCAAAAAACACTCCCTAAAGACAAGAAACCCCCCTAAACCCGAAAAAACACCCCTAAACCCAAAAAACACTCCCTAAAGACAAGAAACCCCCCTAAACCCAAAAAACACCCCTAAACCCAAAAAACACTCCCTAAAGACAAGAAACCCCCCTAAACCCGAAAAAACACCCCTAAACCCAAAAAACACTCCCTAAAGACAAGAAACCCTCCTAAACCCGAAAAAACACACCTAAACCCAAAAAACACTCCCTAAAGACAAGAAACCCCCCTAAACCCGAAAAAACACCCCTAAACCCGAAAAAACACTCCCCGAACACTAGAAACCCCCCTAAACCCGAAAAAACACCCCTAAACCCAAAAAACACTCCCTAAAGACAAGAAACCCCCCTAAACCCGAAAAAACACCCCTAAACCCAAAAAACACTCCCTAAAGACAAGAAACCCCCCTAAACCCGAAAAAACACCCCTAAACCCGAAAAAACACCCCTAAACCCAAAAAACACTCCCCAAAGACAAGAAACCCCCCTAAACCCGAAAAAACACCCCTAAACCCAAAAAACACTCCCTAAAGACAAGAAACCCCCCTAAACCCGAAAAAACACCCCTAAACCCAAAAAACACTCCCCGAACACTAGAAACCCCCCTAAACCCGAAAAAACACCCCTAAACCCAAAAAACACTCCCTAAAGACAAGAAACCCCCCTAAACCCGAAAAAACACCCCTAAACCCAAAAAACACTCCCTAAAGACAAGAAACCCCCCTAAACCCGAAAAAACACCCCTAAACCCAAAAAACACTCCCCGAAGACTAGAAACCCCCCTAAACCCGAAAAAACACCCCTAAACCCAAAAAACACTCCCTAAAGACAAGAAACCCCCCTAAACCCGAAAAAACACCCCTAAACCCAAAAAACACTCCCTAAAGACAAGAAACCCCCCTAAACCCGAAAAAACACCCCTAAACCCAAAAAACACTCCCTAAAGACAAGAAACCCCCCTAAACCCGAAAAAACACCCCTAAACCCAAAAAACACTCCCCGAACACTAGAAACCCCCCTAAACCCGAAAAAACACCCCTAAACCCAAAAAACATTCCCTAAAGACAAGAAACCCCCCTAAACCCGAAAAAACACCCCTAAACCCAAAAAACACTCCCTAAAGACAAGAAACCCCCCTAAACCCGAAAAAACACCCCTAAACCCAAAAAACACTCCCTAAAGACAAGAAACCCCCCTAAACCCGAAAAAACACCCCTAAACCCAAAAAACACTCCCTAAAGACAAGAAACCCCCCTAAACCCGAAAAAACACCCCTAAACCCAAAAAACACTCCCTAAAGACAAGAAACCCCCCTAAACCCGAAAAAACACCCCTAAACCCAAAAAACACTCCCCGAACACTAGAAACCCCCCTAAACCCGAAAAAACACCCCTAAACCCAAAAAACACTCCCTAAAGACAAGAAACCCCCCTAAACCCGAAAAAACACCCCTAAACCCAAAAAACACTCCCTAAAGACAAGAAACCCCCCTAAACCCGAAAAAACACCCCTAAACCCAAAAAACACTCCCTAAAGACAAGAAACCCCCCTAAACCCGAAAAAACACCCCTAAACCCGAAAAAACACCCCTAAACCCAAAAAACACTCCCCAAAGACAAGAAACCCCCCTAAACCCGAAAAAACACCCCTAAACCCAAAAAACACTCCCTAAAGACAAGAAACCCCCCTAAACCCGAAAAAACACCCCTAAACCCAAAAAACACTCCCCGAACACTAGAAACCCCCCTAAACCCGAAAAAACACCCCTAAACCCAAAAAACACTCCCTAAAGACAAGAAACCCCCCTAAACCCGAAAAAACACCCCTAAACCCAAAAAACACTCCCTAAAGACAAGAAACCCCCCTAAACCCGAAAAAACACCCCTAAACCCAAAAAACACTCCCCGAACACTAGAAACCCCCCTAAACCCGAAAAAACACCCCTAAACCCAAAAAACATTCCCTAAAGACAAGAAACCCCCCTAAACCCGAAAAAACACCCCTAAACCCAAAAAACACTCCCTAAAGACAAGAAACCCCCCTAAACCCGAAAAAACACCCCTAAACCCAAAAAACACTCCCTAAAGACAAGAAACCCCCCTAAACCCGAAAAAACACCCCTAAACCCAAAAAACACTCCCTAAAGACAAGAAACCCCCCTAAACCCGAAAAAACACCCCTAAACCCAAAAAACACTCCCTAAAGACAAGAAACCCCCCTAAACCCGAAAAAACACCCCTAAACCCAAAAAACACTCCCCGAACACTAGAAACCCCCCTAAACCCGAAAAAACACCCCTAAACCCAAAAAACACTCCCTAAAGACAAGAAACCCCCCTAAACCCGAAAAAACACCCCTAAACCCAAAAAACACTCCCTAAAGACAAGAAACCCCCCTAAACCCGAAAAAACACCCCTAAACCCAAAAAACACTCCCTAAAGACAAGAAACCCCCCTAAACCCGAAAAAACACCCCTAAACCCAAAAAACACACCCTAAAGACCAGAAACCCCCCCTAAACCCGAAAAAACACCCCTAAACACAAAAAACACTCCCTAAAGACAAGAAACCCCCCTAAACCCGAAAAAACACCCCTAAACCCAAAAAACACTCCCTAAAGACAAGAAACCCCCCTAAACCCAAAAAACACCCCTAAACCCAAAAAACACTCCCTAAACACAAGAAACCCCCCTAAACCCGAAAAAACACCCCTAAACCCAAAAAACACTCCCTAAAGACAAGAAACCCCCCTAAACCCGAAAAAACACCCCTAAACCCAAAAAACACACCCTAAAGACAAGAAACCCCCCCTAAACCCGAAAAAACACCCCTAAACCCAAAAAACACTCCCTAAAGACAAGAAACCCCCCTAAACCCGAAAAAACACCCCTAAACCCAAAAAACACTCCCTAAAGACAAGAAACCCCCCTAAACCCGAAAAAACACCCCTAAACCCAAAAAACACTCCCTAAAGACAAGAAACCCCCCTAAACCCGAAAAAACACCCCTAAACCCAAAAAACACTCCCTAAAGACAAGAAACCCCCCTAAACCCGAAAAAACACCCCTAAACCCAAAAAACACTCCCTAAAGACAAGAAACCCCCCTAAACCCGAAAAAACACCCCTAAACCCAAAAAACACTCCCTAAAGACAAGAAACCCCCCTAAACCCGAAAAAACACCCCTAAACCCAAAAAACACACCCTAAAGACAAGAAACCCCCCTAAACCCGAAAAAACACCCCTAAACCCAAAAAACACTCCCTAAAGACAAGAAACCCCCCTAAACCCGAAAAAACACCCCTAAACCCAAAAAACACTCCCTAAAGACAAGAAACCCCCCTAAACCCGAAAAAACACCCCTAAACCCAAAAAACAATCCCTAAAGACAAGAAACACCCCTAAACCCGAAAAAACACCCCTAAACCCGAAAAAACACCCCTAAACCCAAAAAACACTCCCTAAAGACAAGAAACCCCCCTAAACCCGAAAAAACACCCCTAAACCCAAAAAACACACCCTAAAGACAAGAAACCCCCCTAAACCCGAAAAAACACCCCTAAACCCAAAAAACACTCCCTAAAGACAAGAAACCCCCCTAAACCCGAAAAAACACCCCTAAACCCAAAAAACACTCCCTAAAGACAAGAAACCCCCCTAAACCCGAAAAAACACCCCTAAACCCAAAAAACACTCCCCGAACACTAGAAACCCCCCTAAACCCGAAAAAACACCCCTAAACCCAAAAAACACTCCCTAAAGACAAGAAACCCCCCTAAACCCGAAAAAACACCCCTAAACCCAAAAAACACTCCCTAAAGACAAGAAACCCCCCTAAACCCGAAAAAACACCCCTAAACCCAAAAAACAATCCCTAAAGACAAGAAACACCCCTAAACCCGAAAAAACACCCCTAAACCCGAAAAAACACCCCTAAACCCAAAAAACACTCCCCAAAGACAAGAAACCCCCCTAAACCCGAAAAAACACCCCTAAACCCAAAAAACACTCCCTAAAGACAAGAAACCCCCCTAAACCCGAAAAAACACCCCTAAACCCAAAAAACACTCCCCGAACACTAGAAACCCCCCTAAACCCGAAAAAACACCCCTAAACCCAAAAAACACTCCCTAAAGACAAGAAACCCCCCTAAACCCGAAAAAACACCCCTAAACCCAAAAAACACTCCCTAAAGACAAGAAACCCCCCTAAACCCGAAAAAACACCCCTAAACCCAAAAAACACTCCCTAAAGACAAGAAACCCCCCTAAACCCGAAAAAACACCCCTAAACCCAAAAAACAATCCCTGAAGACAAGAAATCCCCCTAAACCCGAAAAAACACCCCTAAACCCAAAAAACACTCCCTAAAGACAAGAAACCCCCCTAAACCCGAAAAAACACCCCTAAACCCAAAAAACACTCCCTAAAGACAAGAAACCCCCCTAAACCCGAAAAAACACCCCTAAACCCAAAAAACACTCCCTAAAGACAAGAAACCCCCCTAAACCCGAAAAAACACCCCTAAACCCAAAAAACACTCCCTAAAGACAAGAAACCCCCCTAAACCCGAAAAAACACCCCTAAACCCAAAAAACACTCCCTAAAGACAAGAAACCCCCCTAAACCCGAAAAAACACCCCTAAACCCAAAAAACACTCCCTAAAGACAAGAAACCCCCCTAAACCCGAAAAAACACCTCTAAACCCAAAAAACACTCCCCGAACACTAGAAACCCCCCTAAACCCGAAAAAACACCCCTAAACCCAAAAAACACTCCCTAAAGACAAGAAACCCCCCTAAACCCGAAAAAACACCCCTAAACCCAAAAAACATTCCCTAAAGACAAGAAACCCCCCTAAACCCGAAAAAACACCCCTAAACCCAAAAAACACTCCCTAAAGACAAGAAACCCCCCTAAACCCGAAAAAACACCCCTAAACCCAAAAAACACTCCCTAAAGACAAGAAACCCCCCTAAACCCGAAAAAACACCCCTAAACCCAAAAAACACTCCCTAAAGACAAGAAACCCCCCTAAACCCGAAAAAACACCCCTAAACCCAAAAAACACTCCCTAAAGACAAGAAACCCCCCTAAACCCGAAAAAACACCCCTAAACCCAAAAAACACTCCCCGAACACTAGAAACCCCCCTAAACCCGAAAAAACACCCCTAAACCCAAAAAGACACTCCCTAAAGACAAGAAACCCCCCTAAACCCGAAAAAACACCCCTAAACCCAAAAAACACTCCCTAAAGACAAGAAACCCCCCTAAACCCGAAAAAACACCCCTAAACCCAAAAAACACTCCCTAAAGACAAGAAACCCCCCCTAAACCCGAAAAAACACCCCTAAACCCAAAAAACACTCCCTAAAGACAAGAAACCCCCCTAAACCCGAAAAAACACCCCTAAACCCAAAAAACACTCCCTAAAGACAAGAAACCCCCCTAAACCCGAAAAAACACCCCTAAACCCAAAAAACACTCCCTAAAGACAAGAAACCCCCCTAAACCCGAAAAAACACCCCTAAACCCAAAAAACACTCCCTAAAGACAAGAAACCCCCCTAAACCCGAAAAAAACACCCCTAAACCCAAAAAACACTCCCTAAAGACAAGAAACCCCCCTAAACCCGAAAAAACACCCCTAAACCCAAAAAACACTCCCCGAACACTAGAAACCCCCCTAAACCCGAAAAAACACCCCTAAACCCAAAAAACACTCCCTAAAGACAAGAAACCCCCCTAAACCCGAAAAAACACCCCTAAACCCAAAAAACACTCCCTAAAGACAAGAAACCCCCCTAAACCCGAAAAAACACCCCTAAACCCAAAAAACACTCCCTAAAGACAAGAAACCCCCCTAAACCCGAAAAACACCCCTAAACCCGAAAAAACACCCCTAAACCCAAAAAACACTCCCCAAAGACAAGAAACCCCCCTAAACCCGAAAAAACACCCCTAAACCCAAAAAACACTCCCTAAAGACAAGAAACCCCCCTAAACCCGAAAAAACACCCCTAAACCCAAAAAACACTCCCCGAACACTAGAAACCCCCCTAAACCCGAAAAAACACCCCTAAACCCAAAAAACACTCCCTAAAGACAAGAAACCCCCCTAAACCCGAAAAAACACCCCTAAACCCAAAAAACACTCCCTAAAGACAAGAAACCCCCCTAAACCCGAAAAAACACCCCTAAACCCAAAAAACACTCCCCGAACACTAGAAACCCCCCTAAACCCGAAAAAACACCCCTAAACCCAAAAAACATTCCCTAAAGACAAGAAACCCCCTAAACCCGAAAAAACACCCCTAAACCCAAAAAACACTCCCTAAAGACAAGAAACCCCCCTAAACCCGAAAAAACACCCCTAAACCCAAAAAACACTCCCTAAAGACAAGAAACCCCCCTAAACCCGAAAAAACACCCCTAAACCCAAAAAACACTCCCTAAAGACAAGAAACCCCCCTAAACCCGAAAAAACACCCCTAAACCAAAAAACACTCCCTAAAGACAAGAAACCCCCCTAAACCCGAAAAAACACCCCTAAACCCAAAAAACACTCCCCGAACACTAGAAACCCCCCTAAACCCGAAAAAACACCCCTAAACCCAAAAAACACTCCCTAAAGACAAGAAACCCCCCTAAACCCGAAAAAACACCCCTAAACCCAAAAAACACTCCCTAAAGACAAGAAACCCCCCTAAACCCGAAAAAACACCCCTAAACCCAAAAAACACTCCCTAAAGACAAGAAACCCCCTAAACCCGAAAAAACACCCCTAAACCCAAAAAACACACCCTAAAGACCAGAAACCCCCCCTAAACCCGAAAAAACACCCCTAAACCCAAAAAACACTCCCCTAAAGACAAGAAACCCCCCTAAACCCGAAAAAACACCCCTAAACCCAAAAAACACTCCCTAAAGACA
This sequence comes from Crotalus helleri, assembly GCA_024509115.1. Lineage (NCBI taxonomy): Eukaryota > Metazoa > Chordata > Lepidosauria > Squamata > Viperidae > Crotalus > Crotalus helleri. The sequence goes on from JAKSXO010000385.1 coordinate 22,454, forward strand.
AGAAACCCCCCTAAACCCAAAAAACACCCCTAAACCCAAAAAACACTCCCTAAAGACAAGAAACCCCCCTAAACCCGAAAAAACACCCCTAAACCCAAAAAACACTCCCTAAAGACAAGAAACCCCCTAAACCCGAAAAAACACCCCTAACCCAAAAAACACACCCTAAAGACAAGAAACCCCCCTAAACCCGAAAAAACACCCCTAAACCCAAAAAACACTCCCTAAAGACAAGAAACCCCCCTAAACCCGAAAAAACACCCCTAAACCAAAAAACACTCCCTAAAGACAAGAAACCCCCCTAAACCCGAAAAAACACCCCTAAACCCAAAAAACACTCCCTAAAGACAAGAAACCCCCCTAAACCCGAAAAAACACCCCTAAACCCAAAAAACACTCCCTAAAGACAAGAAACCCCCCTAAACCCGAAAAAACACCCCTAAACCCAAAAAACACTCCCTAAAGACAAGAAACCCCCCTAAACCCGAAAAAACACCCCTAAACCCAAAAAACAATCCCTAAAGACAAGAAACACCCCTAAACCCGAAAAAACACCCCTAAACCCGAAAAAACACCCCTAAACCCAAAAAACACTCCCTAAAGACAAGAAACCCCCCTAAACCCGAAAAAACACCCCTAAACCCAAAAAACACACCCTAAAGACAAGAAACCCCCCTAAACCCGAAAAAACACCCCTAAACCCAAAAAACACTCCCTAAAGACAAGAAACCCCCCTAAACCCGAAAAAACACCCCTAAACCCAAAAAACACTCCCTAAAGACAAGAAACCCCCCTAAACCCGAAAAAACACCCCTAAACCCAAAAAACACTCCCCGAACACTAGAAACCCCCCTAAACCCGAAAAAACACCCCTAAACCCAAAAAACACTCCCTAAAGACAAGAAACCCCCCTAAACCCGAAAAAACACCCCTAAACCCAAAAAACACTCCCTAAAGACAAGAAACCCCCCTAAACCCGAAAAAACACCCCTAAACCCAAAAAACAATCCCTAAAGACAAGAAACACCCCTAAACCCGAAAAAACACCCCTAAACCCGAAAAAACACCCCTAAACCCAAAAAACACTCCCCAAAGACAAGAAACCCCCCTAAACCCGAAAAAACACCCCTAAACCCAAAAAACACTCCCTAAAGACAAGAAACCCCCCTAAACCCGAAAAAAACACCCCTAAACCCAAAAAACACTCCCCGAACACTAGAAACCCCCCTAAACCCGAAAAAACACCCCTAAACCCAAAAAACACTCCCTAAAGACAAGAAACCCCCCTAAACCCGAAAAAAACACCCCTAAACCCAAAAAACACTCCCTAAAGACAAGAAACCCCCCCTAAACCCGAAAAAACACCCCTAAACCCAAAAAACACTCCCTAAAGACAAGAAACCCCCCTAAACCCGAAAAAACACCCCTAAACCCAAAAAACAATCCCTGAAGACAAGAAATCCCCCTAAACCCGAAAAAACACCCCTAAACCCAAAAAACACTCCCTAAAGACAAGAAACCCCCCTAAACCCGAAAAAACACCCCTAAACCCAAAAAACACTCCCTAAAGACAAGAAACCCCCCTAAACCCGAAAAAACACCCCTAAACCCAAAAAACACTCCCTAAAGACAAGAAACCCCCCTAAACCCGAAAAAACACCCCTAAACCCAAAAAACACTCCCTAAAGACAAGAAACCCCCCTAAACCCGAAAAAACACCCCTAAACCCAAAAAACACTCCCTAAAGACAAGAAACCCCCCTAAACCCGAAAAAACACCCCTAAACCCAAAAAACACTCCCTAAAGACAAGAAACACCCCTAAACCCGAAAAAACACCTCTAAACCCAAAAAACACTCCCCGAACACTAGAAACCCCCCTAAACCCGAAAAAACACCCCTAAACCCAAAAAACACTCCCTAAAGACAAGAAACCCCCCTAAACCCGAAAAAACACCCCTAAACCCAAAAAACATTCCCTAAAGACAAGAAACCCCCCTAAACCCGAAAAAACACCCCTAAACCCAAAAAACACTCCCTAAAGACAAGAAACCCCCCTAAACCCGAAAAAACACCCCTAAACCCAAAAAACACTCCCTAAAGACAAGAAACCCCCCTAAACCCGAAAAAAACACCCCTAAACCCAAAAAACACTCCCTAAAGACAAGAAACCCCCCTAAACCCGAAAAAACACCCCTAAACCCAAAAAACACTCCCTAAAGACAAGAAACCCCCCTAAACCCGAAAAAACACCCCTAAACCCAAAAAACACTCCCCGAACACTAGAAACCCCCCTAAACCCGAAAAAACACCCCTAAACCCAAAAAACACTCCCTAAAGACAAGAAACCCCCCTAAACCCGAAAAAAACACCCCTAAACCCAAAAAACACTCCCTAAAGACAAGAAACCCCCCTAAACCCGAAAAACACCCCTAAACCCAAAAAACACTCCCTAAAGACAAGAAACCCCCCCTAAACCCGAAAAAACACCCCTAAACCCAAAAAACACTCCCTAAAGACAAGAAACCCCCCTAAACCCGAAAAAACACCCCTAAACCCCAAAAACACTCCCTAAAGACAAGAAACCCCCCTAAACCCGAAAAAACACCCCTAAACCCAAAAAACACTCCCTAAAGACAAGAAACCCCCCTAAACCCGAAAAAACACCCCTAAACCCAAAAAACACTCCCTAAAGACAAGAAACCCCCCTAAACCCGAAAAAACACCCCTAAACCCAAAAAACACTCCCTAAAGACAAGAAACCCCCCTAAACCCGAAAAAACACCCCTAAACCCAAAAAACACTCCCCGAACACTAGAAACCCCCCTAAACCCGAAAAAACACCCCTAAACCCAAAAAACACTCCCTAAAGACAAGAAACCCCCCTAAACCCGAAAAAAACACCCCTAAACCCAAAAAACACTCCCTAAAGACAAGAAACCCCCCTAAACCCGAAAAAACACCCCTAAACCCAAAAAACACTCCCTAAAGACAAGAAACCCCCCTAAACCCGAAAAAACACCCCTAAACCCAAAAAACAATCCCTAAAGACAAGAAACACCCCTAAACCCGAAAAAACACCCCTAAACCCAAAAAACACTCCCTAAAGACAAGAAACCCCCCTAAACCCGAAAAAACACCCCTAAACCCAAAAAACACACCCTAAAGACAAGAAACCCCCCTAAACCCGAAAAAACACCCCTAAACCCAAAAAACACTCCCTAAAGACAAGAAACCCCCCTAAACCCGAAAAAACACCCCTAAACCCAAAAAACACTCCCTAAAGACAAGAAACCCTCCTAAACCCGAAAAAACACACCTAAACCCAAAAAACACTCCCTAAAGACAAGAAACCCCCCTAAACCCGAAAAAACACCCCTAAACCCGAAAAAACACCCCTAAACCCAAAAAACACTCCCCAAAGACAAGAAACCCCCCTAAACCCGAAAAAACACCCCTAAACCCAAAAAACACTCCCTAAAGACAAGAAACCCCCCTAAACCCGAAAAAACACCCCTAAACCCAAAAAACACTCCCCGAACACTAGAAACCCCCCTAAACCCGAAAAAACACCCCTAAACCCAAAAAACACTCCCTAAAGACAAGAAACCCCCCTAAACCCGAAAAAACACCCCTAAACCCAAAAAACACTCCCTAAAGACAAGAAACCCCCCTAAACCCGAAAAAACACCCCTAAACCCAAAAAACAATCCCTAAAGACAAGAAACACCCCTAAACCCGAAAAAACACCCCAAAACCCGAAAAAACACCCCTAAACCCAAAAAACACTCCCCAAAGACAAGAAACCCCCCTAAACCCGAAAAAACACCCCTAAACCCAAAAAACACTCCCTAAAGACAAGAAACCCCCCTAAACCCGAAAAAACACCCCTAAACCCAAAAAACACTCCCCGAACACTAGAAACCCCCCTAAACCCGAAAAAACACCCCTAAACCCAAAAAACACTCCCTAAAGACAAGAAACCCCCCTAAACCCGAAAAAACACCCCTAAACCCAAAAAACACTCCCTAAAGACAAGAAACCCCCCTAAACCCGAAAAAACACCCCTAAACCCAAAAAACACTCCCTAAAGACAAGAAACCCCCCTAAACCCGAAAAAACACCCCTAAGCCCAAAAAACACTCCCTAAAGACAAGAAACCCCCCTAAACCCGAAAAAACACCCCTAAACCCAAAAAACACTCCCTAAAGACAAGAAACCCCCCTAAACCCAAAAAACACCCCTAAACCCAAAAAACACTCCCTAAAGACAAGAAACCCCCCTAAACCCGAAAAAACACCCCTAAACCCAAAAAAACACTCCCTAAAGACAAGAAACCCCCCTAAACCCGAAAAAACACCCCTAAACCCAAAAAACACTCCCCGAACACTAGAAACCCCCCTAAACCCGAAAAAACACCCCTAAACCCAAAAAACACTCCCTAAAGACAAGAAACCCCCCTAAACCCGAAAAAACACCCCTAAACCCAAAAAACACTCCCTAAAGACAAGAAACCCCCCTAAACCCGAAAAAACACCCCTAAACCCAAAAAACACTCCCTAAAGACAAGAAACCCCCCTAAACCCGAAAAAAACACCCCTAAACCCAAAAACACTCCCTAAAGACAAGAAACCCCCCTAAACCCGAAAAAACACCCCTAAACCCAAAAAACACCCCTAAACCCAAAAAAACACCCCTAAACCCAAAAAACACTCCCCGAACACTAGAAACCCCCCTAAACCCGAAAAAACACCCCTAAACCCAAAAAACACTCCCTAAAGACAAGAAACCCCCCTAAACCCGAAAAAACACCCCTAAACCCGAAAAAACACCCCTAAACCCAAAAAACACTCCCTAAAGACAAGAAACCCCCCTAAACCCGAAAAAACACCCCTAAACCCAAAAAACACTCCCTAAAGACAAGAAACCCCCCTAAACCCGAAAAAACACCCCTAAACCCAAAAACACCCCTAAACCCAAAAAAACACCCCTAAACCCAAAAAACACTCCCTAAAGACAAGAAACCCCCCTAAACCCGAAAAAACACCCCTAAACCCAAAAAACAATCCCTAAAGACAAGAAACCCCCCTAAACCCGAAAAAACACCCCTAAACCCAAAAAACAATCCCTAAAGACAAGAAACCCCCCTAAACCCGAAAAAACACCCCAAAACCCGAAAAAACACCCCTAAACCCAAAAAACACTCCCCAAAGACAAGAAACCCCCCTAAACCCGAAAAAACACCCCTAAACCCAAAAAACACTCCCTAAAGACAAGAAACCCCCCTAAACCCGAAAAAACACCCCTAAACCCAAAAAACACTCCCCGAACACTAGAAACCCCCCTAAACCCGAAAAAACACCCCTAAACCCAAAAAACACTCCCTAAAGACAAGAAACCCCCTAAACCCGAAAAAACACCCCTAAACCCAAAAAACACTCCCTAAAGACAAGAAACCCCCCTAAACCCGAAAAAACACCCCTAAACCCAAAAAACACTCCCTAAAGACAAGAAACCCCCCTAAACCCGAAAAAACACCCCTAAGCCCAAAAAACACTCCCTAAAGACAAGAAACCCCCCTAAACCCGAAAAAACACCCCTAAACCCAAAAAACACTCCCTAAAGACAAGAAACCCCCCTAAACCCAAAAAACACCCCTAAACCCAAAAAACACTCCCTAAAGACAAGAAACCCCCCTAAACCCGAAAAAACACCCCTAAACCCAAAAAACACTCCCTAAAGACAAGAAACCCCCCTAAACCCGAAAAAACACCCCTAAACCCAAAAAACACTCCCCGAACACTAGAAACCCCCCTAAACCCGAAAAAACACCCCTAAACCCAAAAAACACTCCCTAAAGACAAGAAACCCCCCTAAACCCGAAAAAACACCCCTAAACCCAAAAAACACTCCCTAAAGACAAGAAACCCCCCTAAACCCGAAAAAACACCCCTAAACCCAAAAAACACTCCCTAAAGACAAGAAACCCCCCTAAACCCGAAAAAACACCCCTAAACCCAAAAAACACTCCCTAAAGACAAGAAACCCCCCTAAACCCGAAAAAACACCCCTAAACCCAAAAAACACCCCTAAACCCAAAAAAACACCCCTAAACCCAAAAACACTCCCTAAAGACAAGAAACCCCCCTAAACCCGAAAAAAACACCCCTAAACCCAAAAAACAATCCCTAAAGACAAGAAACACCCCTAAACCCGAAAAAAACACCCTAAACCCGAAAAAACACCCCTAAACCCAAAAAACACTCCCCAAAGACAAGAAACCCCCCTAAACCCGAAAAAAACACCCCTAAACCCAAAAAACACTCCCTAAAGACAAGAAACCCCCCTAAACCCGAAAAAACACCCCTAAACCCAAAAAACACTCCCCGAACACTAGAAACCCCCCTAAACCCGAAAAAACACCCCTAAACCCAAAAAACACTCCCTAAAGACAAGAAACCCCCCTAAACCCGAAAAAACACCCCTAAACCCAAAAAACACTCCCTAAAGACAAGAAACCCCCCTAAACCCGAAAAAACACCCCTAAACCCAAAAAACACTCCCTAAAGACAAGAAACCCCCCTAAACCCGAAAAAACACCCCTAAACCCAAAAAACACTCCCTAAAGACAAGAAACCCCCCCTAAACCCGAAAAAAACACCCCTAAACCCAAAAAACACCCCTAAACCCGAAAAAACACCCCTAAACCCGAAAAAACACCCCTAACACCCAAACCCAAAAAACACTCCCTAAAGACAAGAAACCCCCCTAAACCCGAAAAAACACCCCTAAACCCAAAAAACACTCCCCGAAGACTAGAAACCCCCCTAAACCCGAAAAAACACCCCTAAACCCAAAAAACACTCCCTAAAGACAAGAAACCCCCCTAAACCCGAAAAAACACCCCTAAACCCAAAAAACAATCCCTAAAGACAAGAAACACCCCTAAACCCGAAAAAACACCCCTAAACCGGAAAAAACACCCCTAAAACCAAAAAACACTCCCCAAAGACAAGAAACCCCCCTAAACCCGAAAAAACACCCCTAAACCCAAAAAACACTCCCTAAAGACAAGAAATCCCCCTAAACCCGAAAAAACACCCCTAAACCCAAAAAACACTCCCCGAACACTAGAAACCCCCCTAAACCCGAAAAAACACCCCTAAACCCAAAAAACACTCCCTAAAGACAAGAAACTAGAAACCCCCCTAAACCCGAAAAAACACCCCTAAACCCAAAAAACACTCCCTAAAGACAAGAAACCCCCCTAAACCCGAAAAAACACCCCTAAACCAAAAAACACTCCCTAAAGACAAGAAACCCCCCTAAACCGAAAAAACACCCTAAACCCAAAAAACACTCCCTAAAGACAAGAAACCCCCTAAACCCGAAAAAACACCCCTAAGCCCAAAAAACACTCCCTAAAGACAAGAAACCCCCCTAAACCCGAAAAAACACCCCTAAACCCAAAAAACACTCCCGAAGACTAGAAACCCCCCTAAACCCGAAAAAACACCCCTAAACCCAAAAAACACTCCCTAAAGACAAGAAACCCCCCTAAACCCGAAAAAACACCCCTAAACCCAAAAAACAATCCCTAAAGACAAGAAACACCCCTAAACCCGAAAAAACACCCCTAAACCCGAAAAAACACCCCTAAACCCAAAAAACACTCCCCAAAGACAAGAAACCCCCCTAAACCCGAAAAAACACCCCTAAACCCAAAAAACACTCCCTAAAGACAAGAAACCCCCCTAAACCCGAAAAAACACCCCTAAACCCAAAAAACACTCCCGAACACTAGAAACCCCCCTAAACCCGAAAAAAACACCCCTAAACCCAAAAACACTCCCTAAAGACAAGAAACCCCCCTAAACCCGAAAAAACACCCCTAAACCCAAAAAACACTCCCTAAAGACAAGAAACCCCCCTAAACCCGAAAAAACACCCCTAAACCCAAAAAACACTCCCTAAAGACAAGAAACCCCCCTAAACCCGAAAAAACACCCCTAAACCCAAAAAACACTCCCTAAAGACAAGAAACCCCCCCTAAACCCGAAAAAACACCCCTAAACCCAAAAAACACCCCTAAACCAGAAAAACACCCCTAAACCCGAAAAAACACCCCTAAACCCAAAAAACACTCCCTAAAGACAAGAAACCCCCCTAAACCCAAAAAAACACCCCTAAACCCAAAAACACTCCCCGAAGACTAGAAACCCCCTAAACCCGAAAAAACACCCCTAAACCCAAAAAACACTCCCTAAAGACAAGAAACCCCCCTAAACCCGAAAAAACACCCCTAAGCCCAAAAAACACTCCCTAAAGACAAGAAACCCCCCTAAACCCGAAAAAACACCCTAAACCCAAAAAACACTCCCGAAGACTAGAAACCCCCCTAAACCCGAAAAAACACCCCTAAACCCAAAAAACACTCCCTAAAGACAAGAAACCCCCCTAAACCCGAAAAAACACCCCTAAACCCAAAAAACACTCCCCGAAGACTAGAAACCCCCCTAAACCCGAAAAAACACCCCTAAACCCAAAAAACACTCCCTAAAGACAAGAAACCCCCCTAAACCCGAAAAAACACCCCTAAACCAAAAAACACTCCCTAAAGACTAGAAACCCCCCTAAACCCGAAAAAACACCCCTAAACCAAAAAACACTCCCTAAAGACAAGAAACCCCCCTAAACCGGAAAAAACACCCCTAAACCCAAAAAACACTCCCCGAAGACTAGAAACCCCCCTAAACCCGAAAAAACACCCCTAAACCCAAAAAACACTCCCTGAAGACAAGAAACCCCCCTAAACCCGAAAAAACACCCCTAAACCAAAAAACACTCCCTAAAGACAAGAAACCCCCCTAAACCCGAAAAAACACCCCTAAGCCCAAAAAACACTCCCTAAAGACAAGAAACCCCCCTAAACCCGAAAAAACACCCCTAAACCAAAAAACACTCCCTAAAGACAAGAAACCCCCCTAAACCCGAAAAAACACCCCTAAGCCCAAAAAACACTCCCTAAAGACAAGAAACCCCCCTAAACCCGAAAAAACACCCCTAAACCCAAAAAACACTCCCCGAAGACTAGAAACCCCCCTAAACCCGAAAAAACACCCCTAAACCCAAAAAACACTCCCTAAAGACAAGAAACCCCCCTAAACCCGAAAAAACACCCCTAAGCCCAAAAAACACTCCCTAAAGACAAGAAACCCCCCTAAACCCGAAAAAACACCCCTAAACCCAAAAACACTCCCTAAAGACAAGAAACCCCCCTAAACCCGAAAAAACACCCCTAAGCCCAAAAAACACTCCCTAAAGACAAGAAACCCCCCTAAACCCGAAAAAACACCCCTAAACCCAAAAAACACTCCCCGAAGACTAGAAACCCCCTAAACCCGAAAAAACACCCCTAAACCCAAAAAACACTCCCTAAAGACAAGAAACCCCCCTAAACCCGAAAAAACACCCCTAAACCCAAAAAACACTCCCCGAAGACTAGAAACCCCCTAAACCCGAAAAAACACCCCTAAACCCAAAAAACACTCCCTAAAGACAAGAAACCCCCCTAAACCCGAAAAAACACCCCTAAACCCAAAAAACAATCCCTAAAGACAAGAAACACCCCTAAACCCGAAAAAACACCCCTAAACCGGAAAAAACACCCCTAAAACCAAAAAAACACTCCCCAAAGACAAGAAACCCCCCTAAACCCGAAAAAACACCCCTAAACCCAAAAAACACTCCCTAAAGACAAGAAATCCCCTAAACCCGAAAAACACCCCTAAACCCAAAAAACACTCCCGAACACTAGAAACCCCCCTAAACCCGAAAAAACACCCCTAAACCCAAAAAACACTCCCTAAAGACAAGAAACCCCCCGAAACCCGAAAAAACACCCCTAAACCCAAAAAACACTCCCTAAAGACAAGAAACCCCCCTAAACCCGAAAAAAACACCCCTAAACCCAAAAAACACTCCCTAAAGACAAGAAACCCCCCTAAACCCGAAAAAACACCCCTAAGCCCAAAAAACACTCCCTAAAGACAAGAAACCCCCCTAAACCCGAAAAAACACCCCTAAACCCAAAAAACACTCCCCGAAGACTAGAAACCCCCCTAAACCCGAAAAAACACCCCTAAACCCAAAAAACACTCCCTAAAGACAAGAAACCCCCCTAAACCCGAAAAAACACCCCTAAACCCAAAAACACTCCCTAAAGACTAGAAACCCCCCTAAACCCGAAAAAACACCCCTAAACCCAAAAAACACTCCCTAAAGACAAGAAACCCCCCTAAACCGGAAAAAACACCCCTAAACCCAAAAAACACTCCCCGAAGACTAGAAACCCCCCTAAACCCGAAAAAACACCCCTAAACCCAAAAAACACTCCCTAAAGACAAGAAACCCCCCTAAACCCGAAAAAACACCCCTAAACCCCAAAAACACTCCCTAAAGACAAGAAACCCCCCTAAACCCGAAAAAACACCCCTAAGCCCAAAAAACACTCCCTAAAGACAAGAAACCCCCCTAAACCCGAAAAAACACCCCTAAACCCAAAAAACACTCCCTAAAGACAAGAAACCCCCCTAAACCCGAAAAAACACCCCTAAGCCCAAAAAACACTCCCTAAAGACAAGAACCCCCCTAAACCCGAAAAAACACCCTAAACCCAAAAAACACTCCCCGAAGACTAGAAACCCCCCTAAACCCGAAAAAACACCCCTAAACCCAAAAACACTCCCTAAAGACAAGAAACCCCCCTAAACCCGAAAAAACACCCCTAAACCCAAAAAACACTCCCTAAAGACAAGAAACCCCCCTAAACCCGAAAAAACACCCCTAAGCCCAAAAAACACTCCCTAAAGACAAGAAACCCCCCTAAACCCGAAAAAACACCCTAAACCCAAAAAACACTCCCTAAAGACAAGAAACCCCCCTAAACCCGAAAAAACACCCCTAAGCCCAAAAAACACTCCCTAAAGACAAGAAACCCCCTAAACCCGAAAAAAACACCCCTAAGCCCAAAAAACACTCCCCGAAGACTAGAAACCCCCCTAAACCCGAAAAAACACCCCTAAACCCAAAAAACACTCCCTAAAGACAAGAAACCCCCCTAAACCCGAAAAAACACCCCTAAGCCAAAAAACACTCCCTAAAGACAAGAAACCCCCCTAAACCCGAAAAAACACCCCTAAACCCAAAAAACACTCCCTAAAGACAAGAAACCCCCCTAAACCCGAAAAAACACCCCTAAGCCCAAAAACACTCCCTAAAGACAAGAAACCCCCCTAAACCCGAAAAAACACCCCTAAACCCAAAAAACACTCCCCGAAGACTAGAAACCCCCCTAAACCCGAAAAAACACCCCTAACCCAAAAAACACTCCCTAAAGACAAGAAACCCCCTAAACCCGAAAAAACACCCCTAAACCCAAAAAACACTCCCCGAAGACTAGAAACCCCCTAAACCCGAAAAAACACCCCTAAACCCAAAAACACTCCCTAAAGACAAGAAACCCCCCTAAACCCGAAAAAACACCCCTAAACCCAAAAACACTCCCTAAAGACTAGAAACAAACACTCCCTAAAGACAAGAAACCCCCCTAAACCGGAAAAAACACCCCTAAACCCAAAAAACACTCCCCGAAGACTAGAAACCCCCCTAAACCCGAAAAAACACCCCTAAACCCAAAAAACACTCCCTAAAGACAAGAAACCCCCCTAAACCCGAAAAAACACCCCTAAACCCAAAAAACACTCCCTAAAGACAAGAAACCCCCCTAAACCCGAAAAAACACCCCTAAACCCAAAAAACACTCCCCGAAGACTAGAAACCCCCCTAAACCCGAAAAAACACCCCTAAACCCAAAAAACACTCCCTAAAGACAAGAAACCCCCCTAAACCCGAAAAAACACCCCTAAGCCCAAAAAACACTCCCTAAAGACAAGAAACCCCCCTAAACCCGAAAAAACACCCCTAAACCCAAAAAACACTCCCTAAAGACAAGAAACCCCCCTAAACCCGAAAAAACACCCCTAAGCCCAAAAAACACTCCCTAAAGACAAGAAACCCCCCTAAACCCGAAAAAACACCCCTAAACCCAAAAAACACTCCCCGAAGACTAGAAACCCCCCTAAACCCGAAAAAACACCCCTAAACCCAAAAAACACTCCCTAAAGACAAGAAACCCCCCTAAACCCGAAAAAACACCCCTAAACCCAAAAAACACTCCCCGAAGACTAGAAACCCCCCTAAACCCGAAAAAACACCCCTAAACCCAAAAAACACTCCCTAAAGACAAGAAACCCCCCTAAACCCGAAAAAACACCCCTAAACCCAAAAAACAATCCCTAAAGACAAGAAACACCCCTAAACCCGAAAAAACACCCCTAAACCGGAAAAAACACCCCTAAAACCAAAAAACACTCCCCAAAGACAAGAAACCCCCCTAAACCCGAAAAAACACCCCTAAACCCAAAAAACACTCCCTAAAGACAAGAAATCCCCCTAAACCCGAAAAAACACCCCTAAACCCAAAAAACACTCCCCGAACACTAGAAACCCCCCTAAACCCGAAAAAACACCCCTAAACCCAAAAAACACTCCCTAAAGACAAGAAACCCCCCGAAACCCGAAAAAACACCCCTAAACCCAAAAAACACTCCCTAAAGACAAGAAACCCCCCTAAACCCGAAAAAACACCCCTAAACCCAAAAAACACTCCCTAAAGACAAGAAACCCCCCTAAACCCGAAAAAACACCCCTAAGCCCAAAAAACACTCCCTAAAGACAAGAAACCCCCCTAAACCCGAAAAAACACCCCTAAACCCAAAAAACACTCCCCGAAGACTAGAAACCCCCCTAAACCCGAAAAAACACCCCTAAACCCAAAAAACACTCCCTAAAGACAAGAAACCCCCCTAAACCCGAAAAAACACCCCTAAACCCAAAAAACACTCCCTAAAGACTAGAAACCCCCCTAAACCCGAAAAAACACCCCTAAACCCAAAAAACACTCCCTAAAGACAAGAAACCCCCCTAAACCGGAAAAAACACCCCTAAACCCAAAAAACACTCCCCGAAGACTAGAAACCCCCATAAACCCGAAAAAACACCCCTAAACCCAAAAAACACTCCCTAAAGACAAGAAACCCCCCTAAACCCGAAAAAACACCCCTAAACCCAAAAAACACTCCCTAAAGACAAGAAACCCCCCTAAACCCGAAAAAACACCCCTAAGCCCAAAAAACACTCCCTAAAGACAAGAAACCCCCCTAAACCCGAAAAAACACCCCTAAACCCAAAAAACACTCCCTAAAGACAAGAAACCCCCCTAAACCCGAAAAAACACCCCTAAGCCCAAAAAACACTCCCTAAAGACAAGAAACCCCCCTAAACCCGAAAAAACACCCCTAAACCCAAAAAACACTCCCCGAAGACTAGAAACCCCCCTAAACCCGAAAAAACACCCCTAAACCCAAAAAACACTCCCTAAAGACAAGAAACCCCCCTAAACCCGAAAAAACACCCCTAAACCCAAAAAACACTCCCTAAAGACTAGAAACCCCCCTAAACCCGAAAAAACACCCCTAAACCCAAAAAACACTCCCTAAAGACAAGAAACCCCCCTAAACCCGAAAAAACACCCCTAAACCCAAAAAACACTCCCCGAAGACTAGAAACCCCCCTAAACCCGAAAAAACACCCCTAAACCCAAAAAACACTCCCTAAAGACAAGAAACCCCCCTAAACCCGAAAAAACACCCCTAAACCCAAAAAACACTCCCTAAAGACAAGAAACCCCCCTAAACCCGAAAAAACACCCTTAAACCCAAAAAACACTCCCTAAAGACAAGAAACCCCCCTAAACCCGAAAAAACACCCCTAAACCCAAAAAACACTCCCTAAAGACAAGAAACCCCTTTAAACCCGAAAAAACACCCCTAAACACAAAAAACACTCCCTAAAGACAAGAAACCCCCCTAAACCCGAAAAAACACCCCTAAACCCAAAAAACACTCCCTAAAGACAAGAAACCCCCCTAAACCCGAAAAAACACCCCTAAACCCAAAAAACACTCCCTAAAGACAAGAAACCCCCCTAAACCCGAAAAAACACCCCTAAACCCAAAAAACACTCCCCGAACACTAGAAACCCCCCTAAACCCGAAAAAACACCCCTAAACCCAAAAAACACTCCCTAAAGACAAGAAACCCCCCTAAACCCGAAAAAACACCCCTAAACCCAAAAAACACTCCCTAAAGACAAGAAACCCCCCTAAACCCGAAAAAACACCCCTAAACCCGAAAAAACACCCCTAAACCCAAAAAACACTCCCCAAAGACAAGAAACCCCCCAAAACCCGAAAAAACACCCCTAAACCCAAAAAACACTCCCTAAAGACAAGAAACCCCCCTAAACCCGAAAAAACACCCCTAAACCCAAAAAACACTCCCCGAACACTAGAAACCCCCCTAAACCCGAAAAAACACCCCTAAACCCAAAAAACACTCCCTAAAGACAAGAAACCCCCCTAAACCCGAAAAAACACCCCTAAACCCAAAAAACACTCCCTAAAAACAAGAAACCCCCCTAAACCCGAAAAAACACCCCTAAACCCAAAAAACACTCCCTAAAGACAAGAAACCCCCCTAAACCCGAAAAAACACCCCTAAGCCCAAAAAACACTCCCTAAAGACAAGAAACCCCCCTAAACCCGAAAAAACACCCCTAAACCCAAAAAACACTCCCCGAAGACTAGAAACCCCCCTAAACCCGAAAAAACACCCCTAAACCCAAAAAACACTCCCTAAAGACAAGAAACCCCTTTAAACCCGAAAAAACACCCCTAAACACAAAAAACACTCCCTAAAGACAAGAAACACCCCTAAACCCGAAAAAACACCCCTAAACCCAAAAAACACTCCCTAAAGACAAGAAACCCCCCTAAACCCGAAAAAACACCCCTAAACCCAAAAAACACTCCCTAAAGACAAGAAACCCCCCTAAACCCGAAAAAACACCCCTAAACCCAAAAAACACTCCCTAAAGACAAGAAACCCCCCTAAACCCGAAAAAACACCCCTAAACCCAAAAAACACCCCTAAACCCGAAAAAACACCCCTAAACCCGAAAAAACACCCCTAAACCCAAAAAACACTCCCCAAAGACAAGAAACCCCCCTAAACCCGAAAAAACACCCCTAAACCCAAAAAACACTCCCTAAAGACAAGAAACCCCCCTAAACCCGAAAAAACACCCCTAAACCCAAAAAACACTCCCCGAACACTAGAAACCCCCCTAAACCCGAAAAAACACCCCTAAACCCAAAAAACACTCCCTAAAGACAAGAAACCCCCCTAAACCGGAAAAAACACCCCTAAACCCAAAAAACACTCCCTAAAGACAAGAAACCCCCCTAAACCCGAAAAAACACCCCTAAACCCAAAAAACACTCCCTAAAGACAAGAAACCCCCCTAAACCCGAAAAAACACCCCTAAACCCAAAAAACACTCCCCGAACACTAGAAACCCCCCTAAACCCGAAAAAACACCCCTAAACCCAAAAAACACTCCCTAAAGACAAGAAACCCCCCTAAACCCGAAAAAACACCCCTAAACCCAAAAAACACTCCCTAAAGACAAGAAACCCCCCTAAACCCGAAAAAACACCCCTAAACCCAAAAAACACTCCCTAAAGACAAGAAACCCCCCTAAACCCGAAAAAACACCCCTAAACCCAAAAAACACTCCTAAACCCAAAAAAACACCCCTAAACCCAAAAAACACTCCCTAAAGACAAGAAACCCCCCTAAACCCGAAAAAACACCCCTAAACCCAAAAAACAATCCCTAAAGACAAGAAACACCCCTAAACCCGAAAAAACACCCCTAAACCCGAAAAAACACCCCTAAACCCAAAAAACACTCCCTAAAGACAAGAAACCCCCCTAAACCCGAAAAAACACCCCTAAACCCAAAAAACACTCCCCGAACACTAGAAACCCCCCTAAACCCGAAAAAACACCCCTAAACCCAAAAAACACTCCCTAAAGACAAGAAACCCCCCTAAACCCGAAAAAACACCCCTAAACCCAAAAAACACTCCCTAAAGACAAGAAACCCCCCTAAACCCGAAAAAACACCCCTAAACCCAAAAAACACTCCCTAAAGACAAGAAACCCCCCTAAACCCGAAAAAACACCCCTAAACCCAAAAAACACTCCCTAAAGACAAGAAACCCCCCCTAAACCCGAAAAAACACCCCTAAACCCAAAAAACACCCCTAAACCCGAAAAAACACCCCTAAACCCGAAAAAACACCCCTAAACCCAAAAAACACTCCCTAAAGACAAGAAACCCCCCTAAACCCGAAAAAACACCCCTAAACCCAAAAAACACTCCCCGAAGACTAGAAACCCCCCTAAACCCGAAAAAACACCCCTAAACCCAAAAAACACTCCCTAAAGACAAGAAACCCCCCTAAACCCGAAAAAACACCCCTAAACCCAAAAAACAATCCCTAAAGACAAGAAACACCCCTAAACCCGAAAAAACACCCCTAAACCCGAAAAAACACCCCTAAACCCAAAAAACACTCCCCAAAGACAAGAAACCCCCCTAAACCCGAAAAAACACCCCTAAACCCAAAAAACACTCCCTAAAGACAAGAACCCCCCCTAAACCCGAAAAAACACCCCTAAACCCAAAAAACACTCCCTAAAGACAAGAAACCCCCCTAAACCCGAAAAAACACCCCTAAACCCAAAAAACACTCCCTAAAGACAAGAAACCCCCTTAAACCCGAAAAAACACCCCTAAACCCAAAAAACACTCCCCGAACACTAGAAACCCCCCTAAACCCGAAAAAACACCCCTAAACCCAAAAAACACTCCCTAAAGACAAGAAACCCCCCTAAACCCGAAAAAACACCCCTAAACCCAAAAAACACTCCCTAAAGACAAGAAACCCCCCTAAACCCGAAAAAACACCCCTAAACCCAAAAAACACTCCCTAAAGACAAGAAACCCCCCTAAACCCGAAAAAACACCCCTAAACCCAAAAAACACTCCCTAAAGACAAGAAACCCCCCTAAACCCGAAAAAACACCCCTAAACCCAAAAAACACCCCGAAACCCGAAAAAACACCCCTAAACCCAAAAAACAATCCCTAAAGACAAGAAACACCCCTAAACCCGAAAAACACCCCTAAACCCGAAAAAACACCCCTAAACCCAAAAAACACTCCCCAAAGACAAGAAACCCCCCTAAACCCGAAAAAACACCCCTAAACCCAAAAAACACTCCCTAAAGACAAGAAACCCCCCTAAACCCGAAAAAACACCCCTAAACCCAAAAAACACTCCCCAAAGACAAGAAACCCCCCTAAACCCGAAAAAACACCCCTAAACCCAAAAAACACTCCCTAAAGACAAGAAACCCCCCTAAACCCGAAAAAACACCCCTAAACCCAAAAAACACTCCCCGAACACTAGAAACCCCCCTAAACCCGAAAAAACACCCCTAAACCCAAAAAACACTCCCTAAAGACAAGAAACCCCCCTAAACCCGAAAAAACACCCCTAAACCCAAAAAACACTCCCTAAAGACAAGAAACCCCCCTAAACCCGAAAAAACACCCCTAAACCCAAAAAACACTCCCTAAAGACAAGAAACCCCCCCTAAACCCGAAAAAACACCCCTAAACCCCAAAAACACCCCTAAACCCGAAAAAACACCCCTAAACCCGAAAAAACACCCCTAAATCCAAAAAACACTCCCTAAAGACAAGAAACCCCCCTAAACCCGAAAAAACACCCCTAAACCCAAAAAACACTCCCCGAAGACTAGAAACCCCCCTAAACCCGAAAAAACACCCCTAAACCCAAAAAACACTCCCTAAAGACAAGAAACCCCCCTAAACCCGAAAAAACACCCCTAAACCCAAAAAACAATCCCTAAAGACAAGAAACACCCCTAAACCCGAAAAAACACCCCTAAACCCGAAAAAACACCCCTAAACCCAAAAAACACTCCCCAAAGACAAGAAACCCCCCTAAACCCGAAAAAACACCCCTAAACCCAAAAAACACTCCCTAAAGACAAGAAACCCCCCTAAACCCGAAAAAACACCCCTAAACCCAAAAAACACTCCCCGAACACTAGAAACCCCCCTAAACCCGAAAAAACACCCCTAAACCCAAAAAACACTCCCTAAAGACAAGAAACCCCCCTAAACCCGAAAAAACACCCCTAAACCCAAAAAACACTCCCTAAAGACAAGAAACCCCCCTAAACCCGAAAAAACACCCCTAAACCCAAAAAACACTCCCTAAAGACAAGAAACCCCCCTAAACCCGAAAAAACACCCCTAAACCCAAAAAACACTCCCTAAAGACAAGAAACCCCCTTAAACCCGAAAAAACACCCCTAAACCCAAAAAACACTCCCCGAACACTAGAAACCCCCCTAAACCCGAAAAAACACCCCTAAACCCAAAAAACACTCCCTAAAGACAAGAAACCCCCCTAAACCCGAAAAAACACCCCTAAACCCAAAAAACACTCCCTAAAGACAAGAAACCCCCCTAAACCCGAAAAAACACCCCTAAACCCAAAAAACACTCCCTAAAGACAAGAAACCCCCCTAAACCCGAAAAAACACCCCTAAACCCAAAAAACACTCCCTAAAGACAAGAAACCCCCCTAAACCCGAAAAAACACCCCTAAACCCAAAAAACACTCCCCAAAGACAAGAAACCCCCCTAAACCCGAAAAAACACCCCTAAACCCAAAAAACACTCCCTAAAGACAAGAAACCCCCCTAAACCCGAAAAAACACCCCTAAACCCAAAAAACACTCCCCGAACACTAGAAACCCCCCTAAACCCGAAAAAACACCCCTAAACCCAAAAAACACTCCCTAAAGACAAGAAACCCCCCGAAACCCGAAAAAACACCCCTAAACCCAAAAAACACTCCCTAAAGACAAGAAACCCCCCTAAACCCGAAAAAACACCCCTAAACCCAAAAAACACTCCCTAAAGACAAGAAACCCCCCCTAAACCCGAAAAAACACCCCTAAACCCAAAAAACACCCCTAAACCCGAAAAAACACCCCTAAACCCGAAAAAACACCCCTAAACCCAAAAAACACTCCCTAAAGACAAGAAACCCCCCTAAACCCGAAAAAACACCCCTAAACCCAAAAAACACTCCCCGAAGACTAGAAACCCCCCTAAACCCGAAAAAACACCCCTAAACCCAAAAAACACTCCCTAAAGACAAGAAACCCCCCTAAACCCGAAAAAACACCCCTAAACCCAAAAAACACTCCCCGAACACTAGAAACCCCCCTAAACCCGAAAAAACACCCCTAAACCCAAAAAACACTCCCTAAAGACAAGAAACCCCCCTAAACCCGAAAAAACACCCCTAAACCCAAAAAACACTCCCTAAAGACAAGAAACCCCCCTAAACCCGAAAAAACACCCCTAAACCCAAAAAACACTCCCTAAAGACAAGAAACCCCCCTAAACCCGAAAAAACACCCCTAAGCCCAAAAAACACTCCCTAAAGACAAGAAACCCCCCTAAACCCGAAAAAACACCCCTAAACCCAAAAAACACCCCTAAACCCGAAAAAACACCCCTAAACCCAAAAAACACTCCCCGAACACTAGAAACCCCCCTAAACCCGAAAAAACACCCCTAAACCCAAAAAACACTCCCTAAAGACAAGAAACCCCCCTAAACCCGAAAAAACACCCCTAAACCCAAAAAACACTCCCTAAAGACAAGAAACCCCCCTAAACCCGAAAAAACACCCCTAAACCCAAAAAACACTCCCTAAAGACAAGAAACCCCCCCTAAACCCGAAAAAACACCCCTAAACCCAAAAAACACCCCTAAACCCGAAAAAACACCCCTAAACCCGAAAAAACACCCCTAAACCCAAAAAACACTCCCTAAAGACAAGAAACCCCCCTAAACCCGAAAAAACACCCCTAAACCCAAAAAACACTCCCCGAAGACTAGAAACCCCCCTAAACCCGAAAAAACACCCCTAAACCCAAAAAACACTCCCTAAAGACAAGAAACCCCCCTAAACCCGAAAAAACACCCCTAAACCCAAAAAACACTCCCTAAAGACAAGAAACCCCCCTAAACCCGAAAAAACACCCCTAAACCCAAAAAACACTCCCTAAAGACAAGAAACCCCCCTAAACCCGAAAAAACACCCCTAAACCCAAAAAACACCCCTAAACCCGAAAAAACACCCCTAAACCCGAAAAAACACCCCTAAACCCAAAAAACACTCCCCAAAGACAAGAAACCCCCCTAAACCCGAAAAAACACCCCTAAACCCAAAAAACACTCCCTAAAGACAAGAAACCCCCCTAAACCCGAAAAAACACCCCTAAACCGGAAAAAACACCCCTAAAACCAAAAAACACTCCCCAAAGACAAGAAACCCCCCTAAACCCGAAAAAACACCCCTAAACCCAAAAAACACTCCCTAAAGACAAGAAATCCCCCTAAACCCGAAAAAACACCCCTAAACCCAAAAAACACTCCCCGAACACTAGAAACCCCCCTAAACCCGAAAAAACACCCCTAAACCCAAAAAACACTCCCTAAAGACAAGAAACCCCCCGAAACCCGAAAAAACACCCCTAAACCCAAAAAACACTCCCTAAAGACAAGAAACCCCCCTAAACCCGAAAAAAACACCCCTAAACCCAAAAAACACTCCTAAAGACAAGAAACCCCCCTAAACCCGAAAAAACACCCCTAAGCCCAAAAAACACTCCCTAAAGACAAGAAACCCCCCTAAACCCGAAAAAACACCCCTAAACCCAAAAAACACTCCCCGAAGACTAGAAACCCCCCTAAACCCGAAAAAAACACCCCTAAACCCAAAAAACACTCCCTAAAGACAAGAAACCCCCCTAAACCCGAAAAAACACCCCTAAACCCAAAAAACACTCCCTAAAGACTAGAAACCCCCCTAAACCCGAAAAAACACCCCTAAACCCAAAAAACACTCCCTAAAGACAAGAAACCCCCCTAAACCGGAAAAAACACCCCTAAACCCAAAAAACACTCCCCGAAGACTAGAAACCCCCCTAAACCCGAAAAAACACCCCTAAACCCAAAAAACACTCCCTAAAGACAAGAAACCCCCCTAAACCCGAAAAAACACCCCTAAACCCCAAAAACACTCCCTAAAGACAAGAAACCCCCCTAAACCCGAAAAAACACCCCTAAGCCCAAAAAACACTCCCTAAAGACAAGAAACCCCCCTAAACCCGAAAAAACACCCCTAAACCCAAAAAACACTCCCTAAAGACAAGAAACCCCCCTAAACCCGAAAAAACACCCCTAAGCCCAAAAAACACTCCCTAAAGACAAGAAACCCCCCTAAACCCGAAAAAACACCCCTAAACCCAAAAAACACTCCCCGAAGACTAGAAACCCCCCTAAACCCGAAAAAACACCCCTAAACCCAAAAAACACTCCCTAAAGACAAGAAACCCCCCTAAACCCGAAAAAACACCCCTAAACCCAAAAAACACTCCCTAAAGACAAGAAACCCCCCTAAACCCGAAAAAACACCCCTAAGCCCAAAAAACACTCCCTAAAGACAAGAAACCCCCCTAAACCCGAAAAAACACCCCTAAACCCAAAAAACACTCCCTAAAGACAAGAAACCCCCCTAAACCCGAAAAAACACCCCTAAGCCCAAAAAACACTCCCTAAAGACAAGAAACCCCCCTAAACCCGAAAAAACACCCCTAAGCCCAAAAAACACTCCCCGAAGACTAGAAACCCCCCTAAACCCGAAAAAACACCCCTAAACCCAAAAAACACTCCCTAAAGACAAGAAACCCCCCTAAACCCGAAAAAACACCCCTAAGCCCAAAAAACACTCCCTAAAGACAAGAAACCCCCCTAAACCCGAAAAAACACCCCTAAACCCAAAAAACACTCCCTAAAGACAAGAAACCCCCCTAAACCCGAAAAAACACCCCTAAGCCCAAAAAACACTCCCTAAAGACAAGAAACCCCCCTAAACCCGAAAAAACACCCCTAAACCCAAAAAACACTCCCCGAAGACTAGAAACCCCCCTAAACCCGAAAAAACACCCCTAAACCCAAAAAACACTCCCTAAAGACAAGAAACCCCCCTAAACCCGAAAAAACACCCCTAAACCCAAAAAACACTCCCCGAAGACTAGAAACCCCCCTAAACCCGAAAAAACACCCCTAAACCCAAAAAACACTCCCTAAAGACAAGAAACCCCCCTAAACCCGAAAAAACACCCCTAAACCCAAAAAACACTCCCTAAAGACTAGAAACCCCCCTAAACCCGAAAAAACACCCCTAAACCCAAAAAAACACTCCCTAAAGACAAGAAACCCCCCTAAACCGGAAAAAACACCCCTAAACCCAAAAAACACTCCCCGAAGACTAGAAACCCCCCTAAACCCGAAAAAACACCCCTAAACCCAAAAAACACTCCCTAAAGACAAGAAACCCCCCTAAACCCGAAAAAACACCCCTAAACCCAAAAAACACTCCCTAAAGACAAGAAACCCCCCTAAACCCGAAAAAACACCCCTAAACCCAAAAAACACTCCCCGAAGACTAGAAACCCCCCTAAACCCGAAAAAACACCCCTAAACCCAAAAAACACTCCCTAAAGACAAGAAACCCCCCTAAACCCGAAAAAACACCCCTAAGCCCAAAAAACACTCCCTAAAGACAAGAAACCCCCCTAAACCCGAAAAAACACCCCTAAACCCAAAAAACACTCCCTAAAGACAAGAAACCCCCCTAAACCCGAAAAAACACCCCTAAGCCCAAAAAACACTCCCTAAAGACAAGAAACCCCCCTAAACCCGAAAAAACACCCCTAAACCCAAAAAACACTCCCCGAAGACTAGAAACCCCCCTAAACCCGAAAAAACACCCCTAAACCCAAAAAACACTCCCTAAAGACAAGAAACCCCCCTAAACCCGAAAAAACACCCCTAAACCCAAAAAACACTCCCCGAAGACTAGAAACCCCCCTAAACCCGAAAAAACACCCCTAAACCCAAAAAACACTCCCTAAAGACAAGAAACCCCCCTAAACCCGAAAAAACACCCCTAAACCCAAAAAACAATCCCTAAAGACAAGAAACACCCCTAAACCCGAAAAAACACCCCTAAACCGGAAAAAACACCCCTAAAACCAAAAAACACTCCCCAAAGACAAGAAACCCCCCTAAACCCGAAAAAACACCCCTAAACCCAAAAAACACTCCCTAAAGACAAGAAATCCCCCTAAACCCGAAAAAACACCCCTAAACCCAAAAAACACTCCCCGAACACTAGAAACCCCCCTAAACCCGAAAAAACACCCCTAAACCCAAAAAACACTCCCTAAAGACAAGAAACCCCCCGAAACCCGAAAAAACACCCCTAAACCCAAAAAACACTCCCTAAAGACAAGAAACCCCCCTAAACCCGAAAAAACACCCCTAAACCCAAAAAACACTCCCTAAAGACAAGAAACCCCCCTAAACCCGAAAAAACACCCCTAAGCCCAAAAAACACTCCCTAAAGACAAGAAACCCCCCTAAACCCGAAAAAACACCCCTAAACCCAAAAAACACTCCCGAAGACTAGAAACCCCCCTAAACCCGAAAAAACACCCCTAAACCCAAAAAACACTCCCTAAAGACAAGAAACCCCCCTAAACCCGAAAAAACACCCCTAAACCCAAAAAACACTCCCTAAAGACTAGAAACCCCCCTAAACCCGAAAAAACACCCCTAAACCCAAAAAACACTCCCTAAAGACAAGAAACCCCCCTAAACCGGAAAAAACACCCCTAAACCCAAAAAACACTCCCCGAAGACTAGAAACCCCCATAAACCCGAAAAAACACCCCTAAACCCAAAAAACACTCCCTAAAGACAAGAAACCCCCCTAAACCCGAAAAAACACCCCTAAACCCAAAAAACACTCCCTAAAGACAAGAAACCCCCCTAAACCCGAAAAAAACACCCCTAAGCCCAAAAAACACTCCCTAAAGACAAGAAACCCCCCTAAACCCGAAAAAACACCCCTAAACCCAAAAAACACTCCCTAAAGACAAGAAACCCCCCTAAACCCGAAAAAACACCCCTAAGCCCAAAAAACACTCCCTAAAGACAAGAAACCCCCCTAAACCCGAAAAAACACCCCTAAACCCAAAAAACACTCCCCGAAGACTAGAAACCCCCCTAAACCCGAAAAAACACCCCTAAACCCAAAAAACACTCCCTAAAGACAAGAAACCCCCCTAAACCCGAAAAAACACCCCTAAACCCAAAAAACACTCCCTAAAGACTAGAAACCCCCCTAAACCCGAAAAAACACCCCTAAACCCAAAAAACACTCCCTAAAGACAAGAAACCCCCCTAAACCCGAAAAAACACCCCTAAACCCAAAAAACACTCCCCGAAGACTAGAAACCCCCCTAAACCCGAAAAAACACCCCTAAACCCAAAAAACACTCCCTAAAGACAAGAAACCCCCCTAAACCCGAAAAAACACCCCTAAACCCAAAAAACACTCCCTAAAGACAAGAAACCCCCCTAAACCCGAAAAAACACCCTTAAACCCAAAAAACACTCCCTAAAGACAAGAAACCCCCCTAAACCCGAAAAAACACCCCTAAACCCAAAAAACACTCCCTAAAGACAAGAAACCCCTTTAAACCCGAAAAAACACCCCTAAACACAAAAAACACTCCCTAAAGACAAGAAACCCCCCTAAACCCGAAAAAACACCCCTAAACCCAAAAAACACTCCCTAAAGACAAGAAACCCCCCTAAACCCGAAAAAACACCCCTAAACCCAAAAAACACTCCCTAAAGACAAGAAACCCCCCTAAACCCGAAAAAACACCCCTAACCCAAAAAACACTCCCCGAACACTAGAAACCCCCCTAAACCCGAAAAAACACCCCTAAACCCAAAAAACACTCCCTAAAGACAAGAAACCCCCCTAAACCCGAAAAAACACCCCTAAACCCAAAAAACACTCCCTAAAGACAAGAAACCCCCCTAAACCGAAAAAACACCCCTAAACCCGAAAAAACACCCCTAAACCCAAAAAACACTCCCCAAAGACAAGAAACCCCCCAAAACCCGAAAAAACACCCCTAAACCCAAAAAACACTCCCTAAAGACAAGAAACCCCCCTAAACCCGAAAAAACACCCCTAAACCCAAAAAACACTCCCCGAACACTAGAAACCCCCTAAACCCGAAAAAACACAACCCCTAAACCCCAAACAAAAACACTCCTAAAGACAAGAAACCCCCCTAAACCCGAAAAAACACCCCTAAACCCAAAAAACACTCCCTAAAAACAAGAAACCCCCCTAAACCCGAAAAAACACCCCTAAACCCAAAAAACACTCCCTAAAGACAAGAAACCCCCCTAAACCCGAAAAAACACCCCTAAGCCCAAAAAACACTCCCTAAAGACAAGAAACCCCCCTAAACCCGAAAAAACACCCCTAAACCCAAAAAACACTCCCCGAAGACTAGAAACCCCCCTAAACCCGAAAAAACACCCCTAAACCCAAAAAACACTCCCTAAAGACAAGAAACCCCTTTAAACCCGAAAAAACACCCCTAAACACAAAAAACACTCCCTAAAGACAAGAAACACCCCTAAACCCGAAAAAACACCCCTAAACCCAAAAAACACTCCCTAAAGACAAGAAACCCCCCTAAACCCGAAAAAACACCCCTAAACCCAAAAAACACTCCCTAAAGACAAGAAACCCCCCTAAACCCGAAAAAACACCCCTAAACCCAAAAAACACTCCCTAAAGACAAGAAACCCCCCTAAACCCGAAAAAACACCCCTAAACCCAAAAAACACCCCTAAACCCGAAAAAACACCCCTAAACCCGAAAAAACACCCCTAAACCCAAAAAACACTCCCCAAAGACAAGAAACCCCCCTAAACCCGAAAAAACACCCCTAAACCCAAAAAACACTCCCTAAAGACAAGAAACCCCCCTAAACCCGAAAAAACACCCCTAAACCCAAAAAACACTCCCCGAACACTAGAAACCCCCCTAAACCCGAAAAAACACCCCTAAACCCAAAAACACTCCCTAAAGACAAGAAACCCCCCTAAACCGGAAAAAACACCCTAAACCCAAAAAACACTCCCTAAAGACAAGAAACCCCCCTAAACCCGAAAAAACACCCCTAAACCCAAAAAACACTCCCTAAAGACAAGAAACCCCCCTAAACCCGAAAAAACACCCCTAAACCCAAAAAACACTCCCCGAACACTAGAAACCCCCCTAAACCCGAAAAAACACCCCTAAACCCAAAAAACACTCCCTAAAGACAAGAAACCCCCCTAAACCCGAAAAAACACCCCTAAACCCAAAAAACACTCCCTAAAGACAAGAAACCCCCCTAAACCCGAAAAAACACCCCTAAACCCAAAAAACACTCCCTAAAGACAAGAAACCCCCCTAAACCCGAAAAAACACCCCTAAACCCAAAAAACACTCCTAAACCCAAAAAAAACACCCCTAAACCCAAAAAACACTCCCTAAAGACAAGAAACCCCCCTAAACCCGAAAAAACACCCCTAAACCCAAAAAACAAT
>JAKSXO010000386.1:0-48714 GCA_024509115.1 Crotalus helleri
TAGATAGATAGAGATAGGTAGGTAGGTAGGTAGATAAATACAGATAGGTAGGTAGATTGATAGATAGAGATAGGTAGGTAGGTAGATAGATAGATAGAGATAGGTAGGTAGGTAGATTGATAGATACAGATAGGTAGGTAGGTAGATTGATAGATAGAGATAGTAGGTAGGTAGATAGATAGATAGAGATAGGTAGGTAGGTAGGTAGATAAATACAGATAGGTAGGTAGATTGATAGATAGAGATAGGTAGGTAGGTAGATAGATAGATAGAGATAGGTAGGTAGGTAGATTGATAGATAGAGATAGGTAGATAGGTAGATAGATAGATACAGATAGGTAGGTAGGTAGATAGATAGATAGAGATAGGTAGGTAGGTAGATAGATAGATAGAGATAGGTAGGTATGTAGATTGATAGATACAGATAGGTAGGTAGGTAGATTGATAGATAGAGATAGGTAGGTAGGTAGATAGATAGATAGAGATAGGTAGGTAGGTAGGTAGATAAATACAGATAGGTAGTGTAGATTGATAGATAGAGATAGGTAGGTAGGTAGATAGATAGATAGAGATAGGTAGGTAGGTAGATTGATAGATACAGATAGGTAGGTAGGTAGATTGATAGATAGAGATAGGTAGGTAGGTAGATAGATAGATAGAGATAGGTAGGTAGGTAGGTAGATAGATACAGATAGGTAGGTAGATTGATAGATAGAGATAGGTAGGTAGGTAGATAGATAGATAGAGATAGGTAGGTAGGTAGATTGATAGATAGAGATAGGTAGGTAGGTAGATAGATAGATAGAGATAGGTAGGTAGGTAGATAGGATAGATAGAGATAGGTAGGTAGATAGATAGATAGAGATATGTAGGTAGGTAGATAGATAGAAAGAGATAGGTAGGTAGGTAGGTAGATAGATAGAGATAGGTAGGTAGGTAGATAGATAGATAGAGATAGATAGGTAGGTAGATAGATACAGATATGTAGGTAGGTAGATAGATAGAGATAGGTAGGTAGGTAGATTGATAGATAGAGATAGGTAGGTAGGTAGGTAGATAGATAGAGATAGGTAGGTAGGTAGATTGATAGAGATAGGTAGGTAGGTAGATAGATAGATAGAGATAGGTAGGTAGGTAGATTGATAGATACAGATAGGTAGGTAGGTAGATTGATAGATAGAGATAGGTAGGTAGGTAGATAGATAGATAGAGATAGGTAGGTAGGTAGGTAGATAAATACAGATAGGTAGGTAGATTGATAGATAGAGATAGGTAGGTAGGTAGATAGATAGATAGAGATAGGTAGGTAGGTAGATTGATAGATACAGATAGGTAGGTAGGTAGATTGATAGATAGAGATAGGTAGGTAGGTAGATAGATAGATAGAGATAGGTAGGTAGGTAGGTAGATAAATACAGATAGGTAGGTAGATTGATAGATAGAGATAGGTAGGTAGGTAGATAGATAGATAGAGATAGGTAGGTAGGTAGATTGATAGATAGAGATAGGTAGATAGGTAGATAGATAGATACAGATAGGTAGGTAGGTAGATAGATAGATAGAGATAGGTAGGTAGGTAGATAGATAGATAGAGATAGTAGGTATGTAGATTGATAGATACAGATAGGTAGGTTAGTAGATTGATAGATAGAGATAGGTAGGTAGGTAGATAGATAGATAGAGATAGGTAGGTAGGTAGGTAGATAAATACAGATAGTAGGTAGATTGATAGATAGAGATAGGTAGTAGGTAGATAGATAGATAGAGATAGGTAGGTAGGTAGATTGATAGATACAGATAGGTAGGTAGGTAGATTGATAGATAGAGATAGGTAGGTAGGTAGATAGATAGATAGAGATAGGTAGGTAGGTAGGTAGATAAATACAGATAGGTAGGTAGATTGATAGATAGAGATAGGTAGGTAGGTAGATAGATAGATAGAGATAGGTAGGTAGGTATTTTTGATAGATAGAGATAGGTAGTAGGTAGATAGATAGATAGAGATAGGTAGGTAGGTAGATAGATAGATAGAGATAGTAGGTAGATAGATAGATAGAGATATGTAGGTAGGTAGATAGATAGAAAGAGATAGGTAGGTAGGTAGGTAGATAGATAGAGATAGGTAGGTAGGTAGGTAGATAGATAGATAGATAGTAGGTAGATAGATACAGATATGTAGGTAGGTAGATAGATAGATAGAGATAGGTAGGTAGGTAGATTGATAGATAGAGATAGGTAGGTAGGTAGGTAGATAGATAGAGATAGGTAGGTAGGTAGATTGATAGAGATAGGTAGGTAGGTAGATAGATAGATAGATAGAGATAGGTAGGTAGGTAGATAGATTGATAGATACAGATAGTTAGGTAGGTAGATAGATAGATACAGATAGATAGGTAGGTAGATATATAGATACAGATATGTAGGTAGGTAGATAGATAGATAGATACAGATAGGTAGGTAGGAGGTAGATAGATACAGATAGTAGGTAGGTAGATAGATAGAGATAGGAAGGTAGGTAGATAGATAGATAGAGATAGGTAGGTAGGTAGATAGATAGATACAGATAGGTAGGTAGGTAGATTGATAGATAGAGATAGGTAGGTAGGTAGGTAGGTAGATAGATAGAGATAGGTAGGTAGGTAGATTGATAGAGATAGGTAGGTAGGTAGGTAGATAGATAGAGATAGGTAGGTAGGTAGATTGATAGATACAGATAGGTGTAGGTAGTAGATTGATAGATAGAGATAGGTAGATAGGTAGATAGATAATAGAGATAGGTAGGTAGGTAGATAGATAGATAGAGATAGGTAGGTAGGTAGATAGATAGAAAGAGATAGGTAGTTAGGTAGTAGATAGATAGAGATAGGTAGGTAGGTAGATTGATAGATACAGATAGTTAGGTAGGTAGATAGATAGATACAGATAGGTAGTAGGTAGATATATAGATACAGATATGTAGGTAGGTAGATAGATAGATACAGATAGGTAGGTAGGTAGGTAGATAGATAGAGATAGGTAGGTAGGTAGGTAGATAGATAGATAGAGATAGGTAGGTAGGTAGATAGATAGATACAGATAGGTAGGTAGGTAGATAGATAGATACAGATAGGTAGGTAGGTAGATAGATACAGATATGTAGGTAGGTAATAGATAGATAGAGATAGGTAGGTAGGTAGATTGATAGATAGAGATAGGTAGGTAGGTAGGTAGGTAGGTATATTGATAGAGATAGGTAGGTAGGTAGATTGATAGAAATAGGTAGGTAGGTAGATAGATAGATAGGTAGGTAGGTAGGTAGATAGATAGATAGAGTAGATAGATAGAGATAGGTAGGTAGGTAGATAGATAGATAGAGATAGGTAGGTAGGTAGATAGATAGTTAGAAATAGGTAGGTAGGTAGATTGATAGATACAGATAGGTAGGTAGGTAGATAGATAGATAGATAGATAGAGATAGGTAGGTAGGTAGATAGATAGATAGAGATAGGTAGGTAGGTAGATAGATAGATAGAGATAGGTAGGTAGGTAGATAGATAGAGATAGGTAGGTAGGTAGATTGATAGAGATAGGTAGGTAGGTAGATAGATAGATAGAGATAGAGTAGGTAGGTAGGTAGATAGATAGATACAGATAGTAGGTAGGTAGATAGATAGATAGAGATAGGTGGTAGGTAGGTAGATAGATAGAGATAGAGTAGGTAGGTAGATAGATAGATAGAGATAGGTAGGTAGGTAGATAGATAGATAGAGATAGGTAGGTAGGTAGATAGATAGATACAGATAGGTAGGTAGGTAGATTGATAGATAGAGATAGGTAGGTAGGTAGATAGATCACTCTCATTACTTAGGTATTGATGATAGAGATAGGTTTACTCAATCACCACTCACTTACTTACTTACTCACTCACTCACCCTCACTTACTTACTTACTCAACCACTCACTCTCACTTACTTACTTACTGCACTCACTCACTCTCACTTACTTACTTACTCACTCACACACTCTCACTTACTCACTTACTCACTCACTCACCCTCACTTACTTACTTACTCACTCACTCTCACTTATTTACTTACTCACTCACTCACCCTCACTTACTTACTTACTCACTCACTCACTCTCACTTACTTACTTACTCACTCACTCACTCTCACTTACTTACTTACTCAATCACTCTCACTTACTTACTTACTTACTCACTCTCACTTACTTACTTACTCAATCACTCACCCTCACTTACTTACTTACTCAATCACTCACTCTCACTTACTTACTTACTCACTCACTCACTCTCACTTACTTACTTACTCAATCACTCACCCTCACCTTACTTACTTACTCAATCACTCACTCTCACTTACTTACTTACTCACTCACTCACTCTCACTTACTTACTTACTCACTCACTCACCCTCGACTTACTTACTTACTCACTCACTCACTCTCACTTACTTACTTACTCACTCACTCACTCTCACTTACTTACTTACTCAATCACTCACCCTCACTTACTTACTTACCCACTCACTCACTCTCACTTACTTACTTACTGCACTCACTCACTCACTCTCACTTACTTACTTACTCACTCACTCACCCTCACTTACTTACTTACTTACTCACTCACCCTCACATACTCACTTACTCACTCACTCACTCTCACTTACTTACTTACTCAATCACTCACTCTCACTTACTTACTTACTTACTCACTCACTCTCACTTACTTACTTACTCAATCACTCTCACTTACTTACTTACTCACTCACTCACTCACTCTCACTTACTTACTTACGCAGCTCACTCACTCTCACTTACCTTGACTTACTCACTCACTCTCACTTACTTACTTTCTCAATCACTCACCCTCACTTACTTACTTACTCACTCACTCACTCTCACTTACTTACTTACTCACTCACTCACTCTCACTTACTTACTTACTCTCTCACTCACTCTCACTTACTTACTTACTTACTCACTCACCCTCACTTACTTACTTACTCAATCACTCACTCTCACTTACTTACTTACTTACTCACTCACTCTCACTTACTTACTTACTCAATCACTCTCACTTACTTACTTACTCAATCACTCACTCTCACTTACTTACTTACTCACTCACTCACTCTCACTTACTTACTTACTCACTCACTCACTCTCACTTACTTACTTACTCACTCACTCACTCTCACTTACTTACTTACTCACTCACTCACTCTCACTTACTTACTCAATCACTCACCCTCACTTACTTACTTACTCAATCACTCACTCTCACTTACTTACTTACTCACTCACTCACTCTCACTTACTTACTTACTCAATCACTCACTCTCACTTACTTACTTACCCACTCACTCACTCTCACTCACTTACTTACTCACTCACTCACTCACTCTCACTTACTTACTTACTCACTCACTCACCCTCACTTACTTACTTACTTACTCACTCACCCTCACATACTCACTTACTCACTCACTCACTCTCACTTACTTACTTACTCACTCACTCACTCACTCTCACTTACTTACTTACTCACTCACTCACCCTCACTTACTTACTTACTTACTCACTCACCCTCACATACTCACTTACTCACTCACTCACTCTCACTTACTTACTTACTCAATCACTCACTCTCACTTACTTACTTACTTACTCACTCACTCTCACTTACTTACTTACTCAATCACTCTCACTTACTTACTTACTCACTCACTCACTCACTCACTCACTCTCACTTACTTACTTACTCACTCACTCACTCTCACTTACTTACTTACTCACTCACTCTCACTTACTTACTTACTCAATCACTCACCCTCACTTACTTACTTACTCACTCACTCACTCTCACTTACTTACTTACTCACTCACTCACTCTCACTTACTTACTTACTCTCTCACTCACTCTCACTTACTTACTTACTTACTCACTCACCCTCACTTACTTACTTACTCAATCACTCACTCTCACTTACTTACTTACTTACTTACTCACTCACTCTCACTTACTTACTTACTCAATCACTCTCACTTACTTACTTACTCAATCACTCACTCTCACTTACTTACTTACTCACTCACTCACTCTCACTTACTTACTTACTCACTCACTCACTCTCACTTACTTACTTACTCACTCACTCACTCTCACTTACTTACTTACTCACTCACTCACTCTCACTTACTTACTTACTCAATCACTCACCCTCACTTACTTACTTACTCAATCACTCACTCTCACTTACTTACTTACTCACTCACTCACTCTCACTTACTTACTTACTCAATCACTCACTCTCACTTACTTACTTACTCACTCACTCACCCTAACTTACTTACTTACTCAACCACTCACTCTCACTTACTTACTTACTCACTCACTCACTCTCACTTACTTACTTACTCACTCACTCACTCTCACTTACTTACTTACTCAATCACTCTCACTTACTTACTTACTTACTCACTCTCACTTACTTACTTACTTACTTACTCAATCACTCACCCTCACTTACTTACTTACTCAATCACTCACCCTCACTTACTTACTTACTCAATCACTCACTCTCACTTACTTACTTACTCAATCACTCACTCTCACTTACTTACTTACTCACTCACTCACCCTCACTTACTTACTTACTCAACCACTCACTCTCACTTACTTACTTACTCACTCACTCACTCTCACTTACTTACTTACTCACTCACACACTCTCACTTACTCACTTACTCACTCACTCACCCTCTTACTTACTTACTCACTCACTCACTCTCACTTATTTACTTACTCACTCACTCACCCTCACTTACTTACTTACTCACTCACTCACTCTCACTTACTTACTTACTCACTCACTCACTCACTCACTCTCACTTACTTA
Source organism: Crotalus helleri (assembly GCA_024509115.1). Taxonomy (NCBI): domain Eukaryota; kingdom Metazoa; phylum Chordata; class Lepidosauria; order Squamata; family Viperidae; genus Crotalus; species Crotalus helleri. The sequence goes on from JAKSXO010000386.1 coordinate 6,900, forward strand.
CTTACTCAATCACTCTCACTTACTTACTTACTCACTCACTCTCACTTACTTACTTACTCACTCAATCACTCACCCTCACTTACTTACTTACTCAATCACTCACTCTCACTTACTTACTTACTCTCTCACTCACTCTCACTTACTTACTTACTCAATCACTCACCCTCACTTACTTACTTACTCAATCACTCACTCTCACTTACTTACTTACTCACTCACTCACTCTCACTTACTTACTCACTCACTCACTCTCACTTACTTACGTACTCACTCACTCACTCTCACTTACTTACTTACTTACTCACCCACCCTCACTTACTTACTCAATCACTCACTCTCACTTACTTACTTACTCACTCACTCACTCACACTTACTTACTTACTCACTCACTCACTCACTCTCACTTACTTACTTACTCACTCACTCACTCTCACTTACTTACTTACTCAATCACTCACTCTCACTTACTTACTTACTTACTCACTCACTCTCAATTACTTACTTACTCACACACTCACCCTCACATACTTACTCACTCACTCTCACTTACTTACTTACTCAATCACTCACCCTCACTTACTTACTTACTCAATCACTCACTCTCACTTACTTACTTACTCACTCACTCTCACTTACTTACTCAATCACTCTCACTTACTTACTTACTTACTCACTCTCACTTACTTACTTACTCAATCACTCACCCTCACTTACTTACTTACTCAATCACTCTCACTTACTTACTTACTCACTCACTCACTCTCACTTACTTACTTACTCAATCACTCTCACTTACTTACTTACTTACTTACTCACTCACTCTCACTTACTTACTTACTCAATCACTCTCACTTACTTCCTTACTTACTCACTCACTATCACTTACTTACTTACTCACTCACCCTCACTTACTTACTTACTCACTCACTCACTCTCACTTACTTACTTACTCACTCACTCACCCTCACTTACTTACATACTCACTCACTCACCCTCACTTACTTACTTACTCACTCACTCACTCTCACTTACTTACTTACTCACTCACTCACTCTCACTTACTTACTTACTCACTCACTCACTCTTACTTACTTACTCAATCACTCACCCTCACTTAACTACTCACTCACTCACTCACTCTCACTTACTTACTTACTCACTCACTCCCTCTCACTTACTTACTTACTCACTCACTCACTCTCACTTACTTACTTACTCAATCACTCACCCTCACTAACTTACTTACTCACTCACTCACCCTCACTTACTTACTTACTCACACACTCACCCTCACTTACTTACTTACTCACTCACTCACCCTCACTTACTTACTTACTTACTCACCCACCCTCACATACTTACTTACTTACTTACTCACTCTCACTTACTTACTTACTCAATCACTCACTCTCACTTACTTACTTACTCACTCACTTTCACTTACTTACTTACTCCATCACTCACTCTCACTTACTTACTTACTCACTCACTCACTCTCACTTACTTACTTACTCAATCACTCACCCTCACTTACTTACTTACTCACTCACTCACTCTCACTTACTTACTTACCCACTCACTCACTCTCACTTACTTACTTACTCACTCACTCACCCTCACTTACTTACCTACTTACTCACTCACCCTCACATACTTACTTACTCCCTCACTCACTCTCACTTACTTACTTACTCACTCACTCTCACTTACTTACTTACTCAATCACTCTCACTTACTTACTTACTCACTCACTCACACTTACTTACTTACTCACTCACTCACCCTCACTTACTTACTAACTCACTCACTCACCCTCACTTACTTACTTACTCACTCACTCACTCTCACTTACTTACTTACTCACTCACTCACTCTCACTTACTTACTTACTCAATCACTCACCCTCACTTACTTACTTACTCACTCACTCACTCTCACTTACTTACTTACCCACTCACTCTCACTTACTTACTTACTCACTCACTCACCCTCACTTACTTACTTACTTACTCACTCACCCTCACATACTTACTTACTCCCTCACTCACTCTCACTTACTTACTTACTCACTCACTTTCACTTACTTACTTACTCAATCACTCTCACTTACTTACTTACTCACTCACTCTCACTTACTTACCTACTTACTCACTCACCCTTACTTACTTACTCACTCACTCACTCTAACTTACTTACTTACTCACTCACTCACTCTCACTTACTTACTTACTCACTCACTCACTCTCACTTACTTACTTACTCAATCACTCACCCTCACTTACTTACTTACTCACTCACTCACTCTCACTTACTTACTTACCCACTCACTCACTCTCACTTACTTACTTACTCACTCACTCACCCTCACTTAATTACTTACTTACTCACTCACCCTCACATACTTACTTACTCCCTCACTCACTCTCACTTACTTACTTACTCACTCACTCTCACTTACTTACTTACTCAATCACTCTCACTTACTTACTTACTCACTCACTCACTCTCACTTACTTACTTACTCACTCACTCACCCTCACTTACTTACTAACTCACTCACTCACCCTCACTTACTTACTTACTCACTCACTCACTCACTCTCACTTACTTACTTACACACTCACTCACTCTCACTTACTTACTTACTCAATCACTCACCCTCACTTACTTACTTACTCACTCACTCACTCTCACTTACTTACTTACTCACTCACTCACTCTCACTTACTTACTTACTTACTTACTCACCCACCCTCACTTACTTACTCAATCACTCACTCTCACTTACTTACTTACTCACTCACTCACTCTCACTTACTTACTTACTCACTCACTCACTCTCACTTACTTACTTACTCACCCACTCACTCTCACTTACTTACTTACTCACCCACTCACCCTCACTTACTTACTTACTCAATCACTTACTCTCACTTACTTACTTACTTACTCACTCACTCTCACTTACTTACTCAATCACTCTCACTTACTTACTTACTTACTTACTCACTCACTCTCACTTACTTACTTACTCAATCACTCACCCTCACTTACTTACTTACTCACTCACTCACTCTCACTTACTTACTTACCCACTCACTCACTCTCAATTACTTACTTACTCACTCACTCACCCTCACTTAATTACTTACTTACTCACTCACCCTCACATACTTACTTACTCCCCCACTCACTCTCACTTACTTACTTACTCACTCACTCTCACTTACTTACTTACTCAATCACTCTCACTTACTTACTTACTCACTCACTCACTCTCACTTACTTACTTACTCACTCACTCACCCTCACTTACTTACTAACTCACTCACTCACCCTCACTTACTTACTTACTCACTCACTCACTCTCACTTACTTACTTACACACTCACTCACTCTCACTTACTTACTTACTCAATCACTCACCCTCACTTACTTACTTACTCACTCACTCACTCTCACTTACTTACTTACTCACTCACTCACTCTCACTTACTTACTTACTTACTCACCCACCCTCACTTACTTACTCAATCACTCACTCTCACTTACTTACTCAATCACTCACTCTCACTTACTTACTTACTCACTCACTCACTCTCACTTACTTACTTACTCACTCACTCACTCTCACTTACTTACTTACTCACCCACTCACTCTCACTTACTTACTTACTCACCCACTCACCCTCACTTACTTACTTACTCAATCACTTATTCTCACTTACTTACTTACTTACTCACTCACTCTCACTTACTTACTCAATCACTCTCACTTACTTACTCACTCACTCTCACTTACTTACCTACTTAATCAATCACTCACCCTCACTTACTTACTTACTCAATCACTCACTCTCACTTACTTACTTACTCACTCACTCACTCTCACTTACTTACTTACTCAATCACTCACCCTCACTTACTTACTTACTCAATCACTCACTCTCACTTACTTACTTACTCACTCACTCACTCTCACTTACTTACTTACTCACTCACTCACTCTCACTTACTTACTTACTCACTCACTCTCACTTACTTACTTACTCACTCACTCCCTCTCACTTACTTACTTACTCACTCACTCACTCTCACTTACTTACTTACTCAATCACTCACCCTCACTAACTTACTTACTCACTCACCCTCACTTACTTACTTACTCAATCACTCACCCCAACATACTTACTTACTCACTCACTCACTCTCACTTACTTACTTACTCACTCACTCACTCTCACTTACTTACTTACTCACTCACCCTCACATACTTACTTACTCACTCACCCACTCTCACTTACTTACTTACTCACTCAATCACTCACCCTCACTAACTTACTTACTCACACACTCACCCTCACTTACTTACTTACTCACACACTCACCCTCACATACTTACTTACTCACTCACTCACCCTCACTTACTTACTTACTTACTCACTCACCCTCACTTACTTACTTACTCACTCACTCTCACTTACTTACTTACTCACTCACTCACTCTCACTTACTTACTTACTCAATCACTCACTCTCACTTACTTACTTACTCACTCACTCACCCTCACTTACTTACTTACTCAATCACTCACCCTCACTTACTTACTTACTCAATCACTCACCCTCACTTACTTACTCACTCACTCTCACTTACTTACTTACTTACTTACCCACCCACTCTCACTTACTTACTCAATCACTCACTCTCACTTACTTACTTACTCACTCACTCACTCACTCTCACTAACTTACTTACTCACTCACTCTCACTTACTTACTTACTCACTCACTCACTCTCACTTACTTACTTACTCACTCACTCTCCCTTACTTACTTACTCACTCACTCACCCTCACTTACTTACTTACTCAATCACTCACTCTCACTTACTTACTTACTTACTCACTCACTCTCACTTACTTACTTACTCAATCACTCTCACTTACTTACATACTTACTCACTCACTCTCACTTACTTACTTACTCAATCACTCACCCTCACTTACTTACTTACTCAATCACTCACTCTCACTTACTTACTTACTTACTCACTCACTCACTCACTCACTCACTCACTCACTCACTCACTCACTCACTCACTCACTCACTCACTCACTCTCACTTACTTACTTACTCAATCACTCACCCTCACTTACTTACTTACTCAATCACTCACTCTCACTTACTTACTTACTCAATCACTCACTCTCACTTACTCACTTACTCACTCACTCACCCTCACTTACTTACTTACTCAATCACTCACTCTCACTTACTTACTTACTCACTCACTCACTCTCACTAACTTACTTACTCAATCACTCTCACTTACTTACTTACTTACTCACCCACTCTCACTTACTTACTTACTCAATCACTCACCCTCACTTACTTACTTACTTACTCAATCACTCTCACTTACTTACATACTTACTCACTCTCACTTACTTACTTACTCACCCACCCTCACTCACTTACTCAATCACTCACTCTTACTTACTTACTTACTCACTCACTCACTCTCACTTACTTACTTACTCAATCACTCACTCACACTTACTCACTTACTCACTCACTCACTCTCACTTACTTACTTACTCACTCACTCACTCTCACTTACTTACTTACTCACTCACTCACTCTCACTTACTTACTTACTCACTCACTCACTCTCACTTACTTACTTACTCAATCACTCACCCTCACTTACTTACTTACTCACTCACTCACTCTCACTTACTTACTTACTCACTCACTCACCCTCACTTACTTACTTACTCACTCACTCACCCTCACATACTTACTTACTCACTCACTCACCCTCACTTACTTACTTACTTACTCACCCACCCTCACTTACTTACTTACTCACTCACTCTCACTTACTTACTTACTCACTCACTCACTCTCACTTACTTACTTACTCACTCACTCACCCTCACTTACTTACTTACTCACTCACTCACTCTCACTTACTTACTTACTCACTCACCCTCACATACTTACTTACTTACTCACTCACTCTCACTTACTTACTTACTCAATCACTCACTCTCACTTACTTACTTACTTACTCACTCACTTTCACTTACTTACTTACTCAATCACTCTCACTTACTTACTTACTCACTCACTCACTCTCACTTACTTACTTACTCACTCACTCACCCTTACTTACTTACTCACTCACTCTCACTTACTTACTTACTCACTCACTCACTCTCACTTACTTACTTACTCAATCACTCACCCTCACTTACTTACTTACTCACTCACTCACTCTCACTTACTTACTTACCCACTCACTCACTCTCACTTACTTACTTACTCACTCACTCACCCTCACTTACTTACTTACTCACTCACCCTCACATACTTACTTACTCCCTCACTCACTCTCACTTACTTACTTACTCACTCACTCTCACTTACTTACTTACTCAATCACTCTCACTTACTTACTTACTCACTCACTCACTCTCACTTACTTACTTACTCACTCACTCACCCTCACTTACTTACTAACTCACTCACTCACCCTCACTTACTTACTTACTTACTCACTCACTCACTCTCACTTACTTACTTACTCACCCACTCACTCTCACTTACTTACTTACTCAATCACTCACCCTCACTTACTTACTTACTCACTCACTCACTCTCACTTACTTACTTACCCACTCACTCACTCTCACTTACTTACTTACTCACTCCACACACACCCCCCCCCCCCCTTCTTCTTCTTCCCCTCTCTCTCAACACACACCCACCCACCCACACACACACACACACAAACCCACCCACCCACACACACACACACACACACCCACCCACCCACACATACACACACCCACACCCACCCACCCACACACACACACAAACACACCCACCCACCCACACACACACACACACACACCCACCCACCCACCCACACAAACACACACACACACCCACCCACCCACACATACACACACACACACCCACCCACCCACACACACACACACACACACCCACCCACCCACACACACACCCACACCCACCCACCCACACACACACACACACCCACCCACCCACACACACACACACAAACACCCACCCACCCACACATACACACACACCCACCCACCCACACATACACACACACACACCCACCCACCCACACACACACACACACAAACCCACCCACCACACACACACACACACACACCCACCCACCCACACATACACACACCCACACCCACCCACCCACACACACACACACACACACCCACCCACCCACACACACACACACACCCACCCACCCATACACACACACACACCCACCCACCCACACACACACACACACACACCCACCCACCCACACACACACCCACACCCACCCACCCACACCCACACACACACCCACCCACCCACCCACACACACACACACCCACACCCACCCACCCACACACACACACACACCCACCCACCCACCCACACATGACACACTCACCCACCCTACCTACACACACACACACTCACCCACCCAACCTCACAGTATCTCACACAACTACCAACCCACCTCTCACAATCAATCTACCACCTACCAACTCACACATCTATCTACCTACCAACCTATCTTTATCTACCAACCTACCTACCAATCAGACACTATCTACTCTACCTACCTACATATCTGTATCTATCTATCTACCTACCTACCTATCTGTAACTATCTATCTACCTACCTACCTATCTCTATCTATCTATCTACCTACCTACCTATCTGTATCTATCATCTACCTACCTACCTATCTCAATCTATCTATCTACACTACCAACCTACCATCTCTATCTATCTATCTACCTACCTACCTATCTCTATCTATCTATCTACCTACCTACCTATCTCTATCTATCTATCACCTATCTACCTATATCTATCTATCAATCTACCTACCTACCTATCTCTATCTATCTATCTACCTACCTACCTACCTCTATCTATCAATCTACCTAGCTATCTGTATTTATCTACCTACCTACCTATCTCTATCTACCTACATACCTACCTATCTCTATCAATCTACCTACCTACCTACCTATCTGTATCTATCAATCTACCTACCTACCTATCTCTATTATCTACCTACCTACCTACCTATCTCTATCAATCTACCTACCTAACTATCTCTATCTATCTATCTACCTACCTACCTATCTCTATCTATCAATCTACCTACCTACCTATCTGTATCTATCTATCTACCTATCTACCTATCTCTATCTATCAATCTACCTACCTACCTATCTCTATCTATCAATCTACCTACCTACCTATCTGTATCTATCAATCTACCTACCTACCTATCTCTATCTATCTATCTATCTATCTATCTATCTATCTATCTATCTATCTATCTATCTATCTATCTATCTATCTACCTACCTACCTACCTATCTCTATCTATCAATCTACCTACCTACCTATCTGTATCTATCAATCTACCTACCTACCTATCTCTATCTATCTACCTACATACCTACCTATCTCTATCAATCTACCTACCTACCTATCTCTATCTATCTACCTACCTACCTACCTATCTCTATCTATCAATCTACCTACCTACCTATCTGTATCTATCTATCTACCTACCTACCTTTCTCTATCTATCTACCTACCTACCTATCTCTATCTATCTATCTACCTACCTACCTATCTCTATCTATCTACCTACCTAACTATCTCTATCTATCTATCTATCTACCTACCTACCTATCTCTATCTATCAATCTACCTACCTATCTCTATTTATTTACCTACCTACCTACCTACCTATCTCTATCTATCTACCTACCTATCTGTATCTATCAATCTACCTACCTACCTATCTGTATCTATCAATCTACCTACCTACCTATCTGTATCTATCTATCTACCTACCTACCTATCTCTATCTATCAATCTACCTACCTACCTATCTCTATCTATCTATCTACCTACCTACCTATCTCTATCTATCTACCTACCTACCTATCTGTATCTATCTACCTACCTACCTACCTATCTGTATCTATCTATCTACCTACCTACATATCTGTATCTATATATCTACCTACCTACCTATCTGTATCTATATATCTACCTACCTAACTATCTGTATCTATCAATCTATCTACCTACCTACCTATCTCTATGTATCTATCTACCTACCTACATATCTGTATCTATCTACCTACCTACCTATCTCTATCTATCTATCTACCTACCTACCTATCTCTATCTATCTATCTACCTACCTACATAATTGTATCTATCAATCTACCTACCTACCTATCTGTATCTATCTACCTACCTAACTATCTGTATCTATCAATCTACCTACCTACCTATCTCTATCTATCTATCTACCTACCTACCTATCTCTTTCTATCTATCTACCTACCTACCTATCTCTATCTATCTACCTACCTACCTATCTCTATCTATCTATCTACCTACCTACCTATCTCTATCTATCTATCTACCTACCTACCTATCTCTATCTATCAATCTACCTACCTACCTATCTGTATCTATCAATCTACCTACCTACCTATCTCTATCTATCTATCTACCTACCTACCTATCTCTATCTATCAATCTACCTACCTACCTATCTGTATCTATCAATCAACCTACTTACCTACCTATCTCTATCTATCTACCTACCTATCTCTATCAATCTACCTACCTATCTCTATCTATCTACCTACCTACCTACCTATCTCCACCTATCAATCTACCTACCTACCTATCTGTATCTATTTATCTACCTACCTACCTATCTCTATCTATTTATCTACCTACCTACCTATCTCTATCTATCTATCTACCTACCTACCTATCTCTATCTATCTATCTACCTACCTACCTATCTCTATCTATCAATCTACCTACCTATCTCTATCTATCAATCTACCTACCTATCTGTATTTATCTACCTACCTACCTACCTATCTCTATCTATCTATCTACCTACCTACCTATCTCTATCTATCTATCTACCTACCTACCTATCTGTATCTATCAATCTACCTACCTACCTATCTCTATCTATCTATATACCTACCTACCTATCTCTATCTATCTATCTACCTACCTACCTATCTGTATCTATCTATCTAACTACCTACCTATCTGTATCTATCTATCTACCTACCTACCTATCTCTATCTATCTATCTACCTACCTACCTATCTCTATCAATCTACCTACCTACCTATCTCTATCTATCTACCTACCTACCTATCTCTATCTATTTTTCTACCTACCTACATATCTTTATCTATCTACCTACCTACCAACCTATCTGTATCTATCTATCTACCTACCTACCAATCTCTATCTATCTATTTACCTACCTACCTATCTCTATCTATCTATCTACCTACCTACCTATCTGTATCTATCAATCTACCTACCTACCTATCTCTATCTATCTACCTACCTACCTACCTACCTATCTCTATCAATCTACCTACCTATCTCTATCTATCTACCTACCTACCTACCTATCTCTACCTATCAATCTACCTACCTACCTATCTGTATCTATTTATCTACCTACCTACCTATCTCTATCTATTTATCTACCTACCTACCTATCTCTATCTATCTATCTACCTACCTACCTATCTCTATCTATCTATCTACCTACCTACCTATCTCTATCTATCAATCTACCTACCTATCTGTATTTATCTACCTACCTACCTACCTACCTATCTCTATCTATCTATCTACCTACCTACCTATCTCTATCTATCTATCTACCTACCTACCTATCTGTATCTATCAATCTACCTACCTACCTATCTCTATCTATCTATATACCTACCTACCTATCTCTATCTATCTATCTATCTACCTACCTACCTATCTGTATCTATCTATCTAACTACCTACCTATCTGTATCTATCTATCTACCTACCTACCTATCTCTATCTATCTATCTACCTACCTACCTATCTCTATCAATCTACCTACCTACCTATCTCTATCTATCTACCTACCTACCTATCTCTATCTATCTTTCTACCTACCTACATATCTTTATCTATCTACCTACCTACCAACCTATCTGTATCTATCTATCTACCTACCTACCTATCTCTATCTATCTATTTACCTACCTACCTATCTCTATCTATCTATCTACCTACCTACCTATCTGTATCTATCAATCTACCTACCTACCTATCTCTATCTATCTATCTACCTACCTACCTATCTCTATCTATCTATCTACCTACCTACCTAACTCTATCTATCTATCTACCTACCTACCTGTATCTATCTACCTACGTACCTACCTATCTCTATCTATCTACCTACCTACCTATCTCTATCAATCTACCTACCTACCTATCCCTATCTATCTACCTACCTACCTATCTCTATCTATCTTTCTACCTACCTACATATCTGTATCTATCTACCTACCTACCTACCTATCTGTATCTATCTATCTACCTACCTACCTATCTCTATCTATTTACCTACCTACCTATCTCTATCTATCTATCTACCTACCTACCTATCTGTATCTATCAATCTACCTACCTACCTATCTCTATCTAGCTATCTACCTACCTACCTATCTCTATCTATCTATCTACCTACCTACCTATCTGTATCTATCTATCTAACTACCTACCTATCTGTATCTATCTATCTACCTACCTACCTATATCTATCTATCTACCTACCTACCTATCTCTATCAATCTACCTACCTACCTATCTCTATCTATCTACCTACCTACCTATCTCTATCTATCTTTCTACCTACCTACATATCTGTATCTATCTACCTACTTACCTACCTATCTGTATCTATCTATCTACCTACCTACCTATCTCTATCTATCTATTTACCTACCTACCTATCTCTATCTATCTATCTACCTACCTACCTATCTGTATCTATCAATCTACCTACCTACCTATCTCTATCTATCTATCTACCTACCTACCTATCTCTATCTATCATTCTACCTACCTACCTATCCCTATCTATCTACCTACCTACCTATCTCTATCTATCAATCTACCTACCTACCTATCTCTATCTACCTACCTACCTACCTACATATCTGTATGTATCTACCTACCTACCTACCTATCTGTATCTATCTATCTACCTACCTACCTATCTGTATCTATATATCTACCTACCTACCTATCTGTATCTATCTATCTACCTACCTAACTATCTGTATCTATCAATCTACCTACCTACCTATCTCTATCTATCTATCTACCTACCTACCTATCTCTTTCTATCTATCTACCTACCTACCTATCTCTATCTATCTATCTATCTACGAACCTATCTGTATCTATCAATCTACCTACCTACCTCTATCTATCTATCTACCTACCTACCTATCTCTATCTATCTATCTACCTACCTACCTATCTCTATCTATCTATCTACCTACCTACCTATCTGTATCTATCTATCTACATACCTACCTATCTGTATCTATCTATCTACCTACCTACCTATCTCTATCTATCTATCTACCTACCTACCTATCTGTATCTATCTACCTACCTACCTATCACTATCTATCTACCTACCTTCCTACCTATCTCTATCAATCTACCTACCTACCTATCTCTATCTATCTACCTACCTACCTACCTACCTATCTCTATCAATCTACCTACCTACCTATCTCTATCTATCTATCTACCTACCTACCTATCTCTATCAATCTACCTACCTACCTATCTGTATCTATCAATCTACCTACCTACCTATCTCTATCTACCTACCTACCTACCTATCTCTATCAATCTACCTACCTATCTCTATCTATCTACCTACCTACCTATCTCTATCTATCAATCTACCTACCTACCTATCTGTATCTATCAATCTACCTACCTACCTATCTCTATCTATCTACCTACATATCTGTATCTATATATCTACCTACCTACCAATCTCTATCTATCTACCTACCTACCTACCTATCTCTATCTATCAATCTACCTACCTACCTATCTCTATCTATCTATCTACCTACCTACCGATCTCTATCTATCTATCTATCTACCTACCTACCTATATCTATCTATCTATCTACCTACCTACCTATCTCTATCTATCAATCTACCTACCTATCTGTATTTATCTACCTACCTACCTACCTATCTCTATCTATCTATCTACCTACCTACCTATCTCTATCTATCTATCTACCTACCTATCTCTATCTATCTATCTACCTACCTACCTATCTCTATCTATCAATCTACCTACCTACCTATCTGTATCTATCAATCTACCTACCTACCTATCTCTATCTATCTCTCTACCTACCTACCTATCTCTATCTATCAATCTACCTACCTACCTATCTGTATCTATCAATCTATCTACCTACCTACCTATCTCTATCTATCTACCTACCTACCTATCTCTATCAATCTACCTACCTACCTATCTCTATCTATCTATCTATCTATCTACCTACCTACCTATCTCTATCTATCTATCTACCTACCTACCTATCTGTATCTATCTATCTACCTACCCACCTATCTCTATCTATCTATCTACCTACCTACCTCTGTATCTATCTATCTACCTATCTACCTATCTCTATATATCTATCTACCTACCTACCTATCTCTATCTATCTATCTACCTACCTACCTATCTCTATCTATTAATCTACCTACCTACCTATCTGTATCTATCTATCTACCTACCTACCTATCTCTATCTATCAATCTACCTACCTACCTATCTCTATCTATCAATCTACCTACCTACCTATCTGTATCTATCAATCTACCTACCTACCTATCTGTATCTATCAATCTACCTACCTACCTACCTACCTATCTCTATCTACCTACCTACCTACCTATCTCTATCAATCTACCTACCTACCTATCTCTATCTATCTATCTACCTACCTACCTATCTCTATCTATCTATCTACCTACCTCTCCTATCTCTATCTATTAATCTACCTACCTACCTAACTGTATCTATCTATCTACCTACCTACCTATCTCTATCTATCAATCTACCTACCTACCTATCTCTATCTATCTATCTACCTACCTACCTATCTCTATCTATCAATCTACCTACCTACCTATCTGTATCTATCAATCTACCTACCTACCTATCTCTATCTATCTATCTACCTACCTACCTATCTCTATCTATCTATCTACCTACCTACCTATCTCTATCTATCTATCTACCTACCTACCTATCTCTATCTATCTATCTACCTACCTACCTATCTCTATCTATCAATCTACCTACCTACCTATCTCTATCAATCTACCTACCTACCTATCTCTATCTATCTACCTACCTACCTACCTACCTATCTCTATCTATCAATCTACCTACCTACCTATCTGTATCTATCTACCTACCTACCTACCTATCTCTATCTATCTCTCTACCTACCTACCTATCTCTATCTATCTATCTACCTACCTACCTATCTCTATCTATCTATCTACCTACCTACCTATCTGTATCTATCAATCTACCTACCTACCTATCTCTATCTATCTACCTACCTACCTATCTCTATCTATCTATCTACCTACCTACCTATCTCTATCTATCTATCTATCTATCTATCTACCTACCTACCTATCTCTATCAATCTACCTACCTACCTATCTCTATCTATCTACCTACCTACCTACCTATCTCTATCTATCAATCTACCTACCTACCTATCTCTATCTATCTATCTACCTATCTACATATCTGTATCTATCTACCTACCTACCTACCTATCTGTATCTATCTATCTACCTACCTACCTATCTCTATCTATCTATCTATCTACCTACCTACCTATCTCTATCTATCTATCTACCTATCTACATATCTGTATCTATCTACCTACCTACCTACCTATCTGTATCTATCTATCTACCTACCTACCTATCTCTATCTATCTATCTATCTACCTACCTAGCTATCTCTATCTATCTATGTACCTACCTACCTATCTCTATCTATCAATCTACCTACCTACCTATCTCTATCTATCTATCTACCTACCTACCTATCTCTATCTATCAATCTACCTACCTACCTATCTGTATCTATCAATCTACCTACCTATCTCTATCTATCTATCTACCTACCTACCTATCTCTATCTATCTATCTACCTACCTACCTATCTCTATCTATCTATCTACCTACCTACCTATCTCTATCTATCTATCTACCTACCTACCTATCTCTATCTATCAATCTACCTACCTACCTATCTCTATCAATCTACCTACCTACCTATCTCTATCTATCTACCTACCTACCTACCTATCTCTATCTATCAATCTACCTACCTACCTATCTGTATCTATCTACCTACCTACCTACCTATCTCTATCTATCTCTCTACCTACCTACCTATCTCTATCTATCTATCTACCTACCTACCTATCTCTATCTATCTATCTACCTACCTACCTATCTGTATCTATCAATCTACCTACCTACCTATCTCTATCTATCTACCTACCTACCTATCTCTATCTATCTATCTACCTACCTACCTATCTCTATCTATCTATCTATCTACCTACCTACCTATCTCTATCAATCTACCTACCTACCTATCTCTATCTATCTACCTACCTACCTACCTATCTCTATCTATCAATCTACCTACCTACCTATCTCTATCTATCTATCTACCTATCTACATATCTGTATCTATCTACCTACCTACCTACCTATCTGTATCTATCTATCTACCTACCTACCTATCTCTATCTATCTATCTATCTACCTACCTACCTATCTCTATCTATCTATGTACCTACCTACCTATCTGTATCTATCAATCTACCTACCTACCTATCTCTATCTATCTATCTACCTACCTACCTATCTCTATCTATCTATCTACCTACCTACCTATCTGTATCTATCTATCTACCTACCTACCTATCTCTATCTATCTATCTACCTACCTACCTATCTCTATCTATCAATCTACCTACCTACCTATCTGTTATCTATCAATCTACCTACCTACCTATCTCTATCTATCTATCTACCTACCTACCTATCTCTATCTATCAATCTACCTACCTACCTATCTGTATCTATCAATCTACCTACCTACCTATCTCTATCTACCTACCTACCTACCTATCTCTATCAATCTACCTACCTACCTATCTCTATCTATCTATCTACCTACCTACCTATCTCTATCTATCTATCTACCTACCTACCTATCTGTATCTATCTATCTACCTACCCACCTATCTCTATCTATCTACCTACCTACCTATCTGTATCTATCTATCTACCTATCTACCTATCTCTATATATCTATCTACCTACCTACCTATCTCTATCTATCTATCTACCTACCTACCTATCTCTATCTATTAATCTACCTACCTACCTATCTGTATCTATCTATCTACCTACCTACCTATCTCTATCTATCAATCTACCTACCTACCTATCTCTATCTATCTATCTACCTACCTACCTATCTCTATCTATCAATCTACCTACCTACCTATCTGTATCTATCTATCTACCTACCTACCTATCTCTATCTATCTATCTACCTACCTACCTATCTCTATCTATCTATCTACCTACCTATCTATCTCTATCTATCTACCTACCTACCTACCTATCTCTATCTATCTATCTACCTACCTACCTATCTGTATCTATCTATCTACCTACCTACCTATCTCTATCTATCTATCTATCTACCTACCTACCTATCTCTATCAATCTACCTACCTACCTATCTCTATCTATCTACCTACCTACCTATCTCTATCTATCTATCTACCTACCTACCTATCTCTATCTATCTATCTACCTACCTACCTATCTCTATCTATCTATCTATCTATCTACCTACCTACCTATCTTATCTATCAATCTACCTACCTACCTATTTCTAACTATCTATCTACCTACCTACCTATCTCTATCTATCTATCTACCTACCTACCTATCTCTATCTATCTATCTATCTATCTATCTACCTACCTACCTACCTATCTATCTATCTACCTACCTACCTATTTCTATCAATCTACCTACCTACCTATCTCTATCAATATACCTACCTACCTACCTACCTACCTATCTCTATCTATCAATCTACCTACCTACCTATCTCTATCTATCTATCTACCTACCTACATATCTGTATCTATCTACCTACCTACCTATCTGTATCTATCTATCTACCTACCTACCTATCTGTATCTATCTATCTACCTACCTACCTATCTCTATCTATCTATCTACCTACCTACCTACCTATCTCTATCTATCTACCTACCTACCTACCTATCTGTATCTATCTATCTACCTACCTACATATCTGTATCTATATATCTACCTACCTACCTATCTGTATCTATCTATCTACCTACCTAACTATCTGTATCTATCAATCTACCTACCTACCTATCTCTATCTATCTACCTACCTAACTACCTATCTCTTTCTATCTATCTACCTACCTACCTATCTCTATCTATCTATCTACCTACCTACCTATCTCTATTTATCTATCTACCTATCTACCTATCTCTATCTATCAATCTACCTACCTACCTATCTGTATCTATCAATCTACCTACCTACCTATCTCTATCTATCTACCTACCTACCTACCTATCTCTATCAATCTACCTACCTACCTATCTCTATCTATCTACCTACCTACCTACCTACCTATCTCTATCTATCAATCTACCTACCTACCTATCTGTATCTATCTATCTACCTACCTACCTATCTCTATCTATCTATCTACCTACCTTCCTATCTCTATCTATCTACCTACCTACCTATCTGTATCTATCTACCTACCTACCTACCTATCTGTATCTATCTATCTATCTACCTACCTACATATCTGTATCTATATATCTACCTACCTATCTATCTGTATCTATCTATCTACCTACCTAACTATCTGTATCTATCAATCTATCTACCTACCTACCTATCTCTATCTATCTATCTATCTACCTACCTACCTATCTCTATCAATCTACCTACCTACCTATCTCTATCTATCTACCTACCTACCTACCTATCTCTATCTATCAATCTACCTACCTACCTATCTCTATCTATCTATCTACCTACCTACATATCTGTATCTATCTACCTACCTATCTATCTCTATCTATCTATCTACCTACCTACCTATCTCTATCTATCTACCTACCTACCTACCTATCTCTTTCTATCTATCTACCTACCTACATATCTCTATCTATCTATCTACCTACCTATCTCTATCTATCTATCTACCTACCTACCTATCTCTATCTATCTATCTACCTACCTACCTATCTCTATCTATCAAAATACCTACCTACCTATCTCTATCTATCTATCTACCTACCTACCTATCTCTATCTATCAATCTACCTACCTATCTGTATTTATCTACCTACCTACCTACCTATCTCTATCTATCTATCTACCTACCTACCTATCTCTATCTATCAATCTACCTACCTACCTATCTGTATCTATCAATCTACCTACCTACCTATCTCTATCTATCTATCTACCTACCTACCTATCTCTATCTATCAATCTACCTACCTATCTGTATTTATCTACCTACCTACCTACCTATCTCTATCTATCTATCTACCTACCTACCTATCTCTATCTATCAATCTACCTACCTACCTATCTGTATCTATCAATCTACATACCTACCTATCTCTATCTATCTATCTACCTACCTACCTATCTCTATCTATCTATCTACCTACCTACCTATCTGTATCTATCTATCTACCTATCTACCTATCTCTATCTATCAATCTACCTACCTACCTATCTCTATCTATCTATCTACCTACCTACCTATCTCTATCTATCAATCTACCTACCTATCTGTATTTATCTACCTACCTACCTACCTATCTCTATCTATCTATCTACCTACCTACCTATCTCTATCTATCAATCTACCTACCTACCTATCTGTATCTATCAATCTACCTACCTACCTATCTCTATCTATCTATCTACCTACCTACCTATCTCTATCTATCAATCTACCTACCTATCTGTATTTATCTACCTACCTACCTACCTATCTCTATCTATCTATCTACCTACCTACCTATCTCTATCTATCAATCTACCTACCTACCTATCTGTATCTATCAATCTACCTACCTACCTATCTCTATCTATCTATCTACCTACCTACCTATCTCTATCAATCTACCTACCTACCTATCTCTATCTATCTACCTACCTACCTACCTATCTCTATCTATCAATCTACCTACCTACCTATCTCTATCTATCTACCTACCTACATATCTGTATCTATCTACCTACCTATCTATCTCTATCTATCTATCTACCTACCTACCTATCTCTATCTATCTACCTACCTACCTACCTATCTCTTTCTATCTATCTACCTACCTACATATCTCTATCTATCTATCTACCTACCTATCTCTATCTATCTATCTACCTACCTACCTATCTCTATCTATCTATCTACCTACCTACCTATCTCTATCTATCAATCTACCTACCTACCTATCTCTATCTATCTATCTACCTACCTACCTATCTCTATCTATCAATCTACCTACCTATCTGTATTTATCTACCTACCTACCTACCTATCTCTATCTATCTATCTACCTACCTACCTATCTCTATCTATCAATCTACCTACCTACCTATCTGTATCTATCAATCTACCTACCTACCTATCTCTATCTATCTATCTACCTACCTACCTATCTCTATCTATCAATCTACCTACCTATCTGTATTTATCTACCTACCTACCTACCTATCTCTATCTATCTATCTACCTACCTACCTATCTCTATCTATCAATCTACCTACCTACCTATCTGTATCTATCAATCTACATACCTACCTATCTCTATCTATCTATCTACCTACCTACCTATCTCTATCTATCTATCTACCTACCTACCTATCTGTATCTATCTATCTACCTATCTACCTATCTCTATCTATCAATCTACCTACCTACCTATCTCTATCTATCTATCTACCTACCTACCTATCTCTATCTATCAATCTACCTACCTATCTGTATTTATCTACCTACCTACCTACCTATCTCTATCTATCTATCTACCTACCTACCTATCTCTATCTATCAATCTACCTACCTACCTATCTGTATCTATCAATCTACCTACCTACCTATCTCTATCTATCTATCTACCTACCTACCTATCTCTATCTATCAATCTACCTACCTATCTGTATTTATCTACCTACCTACCTACCTATCTCTATCTATCTATCTACCTACCTACCTATCTCTATCTATCAATCTACCTACCTACCTATCTGTATCTATCAATCTACCTACCTACCTATCTCTATCTATCTATCTACCTACCTACCTATCTCTATCAATCTACCTACCTACCTATCTCTATCTATCTACCTACCTACCTACCTATCTCTATCTATCAATCTACCTACCTACCTATCTCTATCTATCTATCTACCTACCTACATATCTGTATCTATCTACCTACCTATCTATCTCTATCTATCTATCTACCTACCTACCTATCTCTATCTATCTACCTACCTACCTACCTACCTATCTCTTTCTATCTATCTACCTACCTACATATCTCTATCTATCTATCTACCTACCTATCTCTATCTATCTATCTACCTACCTACCTATCTCTATCTATCTATCTACCTACCTACCTATCTCTATCATCTATCATCTACCTACCTACCTATCTCTATCTATCTATCTACCTACCTACCTACCTATCTCTATCTATCAATCTACCTACCTATCTGTATTTATCTACCTACCTACCTACCTATCTCTATCTATCTATCTACCTACCTACCTATCTCTATCTATCAATCTACCTACCTACCTATCTGTATCTATCAATCTACCTACCTACCTATCTCTATCTATCTATCTACCTACCTACCTATCCTATCTATCAATCTACCTACCTATCTGTATTTATCTACCTAACCTACCTACCTATCTCTATCTATCTATCTACCTACCTACCTATCTCTATCTATCAATCTACCTACCTACCTATCTGTATCTATCAATCTACATACCTACCTATCTTATCTATCTATCTACCTACCTACCTATCTCTATCTATCTATCTACCTACCTACCTATCTGTATCTATCTATCTACCTATCTACCTATCTCTATCTATCAATCTACCTACCTACCTATCTCTATCTATCTATCTACCTACCTACCTATCTCTATCTATCAATCTACCTACCTATCTGTATTTATCTACCTACCTACCTACCTATCTCTATCTATCTATCTACCTACCTACCTATCTCTATCTATCAATCTACCTACCTACCTATCTGTATCTATCAATCTACCTACCTACCTATCTCTATCTATCTATCTACCTACCTACCTATCTCTATCTATCAATCTACCTACCTATCTGTATTTATCTACTACCTACCTACCTATCTCTATCTATCTATCTACCTACCTACCTATCTATCTATCAATCTACCTACCTACCTATCTGTATCTATCAATCTACCTACCTACCTATCTCTATCTATCTATCTACCTACCTACCTATCTCTATCTATCAATCTACCTACCTACCTATCTGTATCTATCAATCTACCTACCAACCTATCTCTATCTATCTACCTACCTACCTACCTATCTCTATCTATCTACTCTACCTACATATCTGTATCTATCTACCCTACCTACCTATCTGTATCTATCTATCTACCTACCTACCTATCTGTATCTATCTATCTACCTACCTACCTATCTGTATTTACCTACCTACCTACTTACCTATCTGTATCTATCTACCTACCTACATATCTGTATCTATATATCTTACCTACATACCTATCTGTATCTATCTATCTACCTACCTAACTATCTGTATCTATCAATCTACCTACCTACCTATCTCTATCTATCTACCTACCTACCTACCTATCTCTTTCTATCTATCTACCTACCTACCTATCTCTATCTATCTATCTACCTACCTACCTATCTCTATCTATCTATCTACCTACCTACCTATCTCTATCTATCAATCTACCTACCTATCTGTATTTATCTACCTACTACCTACCTATCTCTATCTATCTATCTACATACCTACCTATCTCTATCTATCAATCTACCTACCTACCTATCTCTATCTATCTATCTACCTACCTACCTATCTCTATCTATCAATCTACCTACCTACCTATCTGTATCTATCAATCTACCTACCTACCTATCTCTATCTATCTACCTACCTACCTACCTATCTCTATCAATCTACCTACCTATCTCTATTTATCTACCTACCTACCTACCTATCTCTATCTATCAATCTACCTACCTACCTATCTCTATCTCTCTATCTACCTACCTACCTATCTCTATCTATCTATCTACCTACCTACCTATCTCTATCTATCTATCTATCTATCTACCTACCTACCTACCTATCTCTATCTATCTATCTATCTACCTACCTACCTATCTGTATCTATCAATCTACCTACCTACCTATCTCTATCTATCTACCTACCTACCTATCTCTATCTATCAATCTACCTACCTATCTGTATCTACCTACCTACCTACCTATCTCTATCTATCTATCTACCTACCTACCTATCTCTATCTATCTATCTACCTACCTACCTATCTGTATCTATCTATCTACCTACCTACCTATCTCTATCTATCTATCTACCTACCTACCTATCTGTATCTATCTATCTAACTACCTACCTATCTGTATCTATCTATCTACCTACCTACCTATCTCTATCTATCTACCTACCTACCTATCTCTATCTATCTTTCTACCTACCTACATATCTGTATCTATCTACCTACCTACCTCCCTATCTGTATCTATCTATCTACCTACCTACCTATCTCTATCTATCTATTTATCTACCTACCTATCTCTATCTATCTACCTACCTACCTACCTATCTGTATCTATCAATCTACCTACCTACCTATCTCTATCTATCTATCTACCTACCTACCTACCTATCTCTATCTATCTATCTACCTACCTACCTATCTCTATCTATCTATCTATCTACCTACCTACCTGTATCTATCTATCTACCTACCTACCTATCTCTATCTATCTATCTACCTACTACCTATCTCTATCAATCTACCTACCTACCTATCCCTATCTATCTACCTACCTACCTACCTATCTCTATCTATCAATCTACCTACCTACCTATCTCTATCTATCTACCTGCCTACCTACATATCTGTATCTATCTACCTACCTACCTATCTCTATCTATCTATCTACCTACATACCTATCTGTATCTATCTATCTACCTACCTACCTACCTATCTCTATCTATCTATCTACCTACCTACCTATCTCTATCTATCTACCTACCTACCTATCTGTATGTATCTACCTACCTACCTACCTATCTGTATCTATCTATCTACCTACCTACATATCTGTATCTATATATCTACCTACCTACCTATCTGTATCTATCTACCTACCTACCTAACTATCTGTATCTTTCAATCTACCTACCTACCTATCTATCTATCTATCTACCTACCTACCTATCTCTTTCTATCTATCTACCTACCTACCTGTCTCTATCTATCTATCTACCTACCTACCTATCTGTATCTATCAATCTACCTACCTACCTATCTCTATCTATCTATCTACCTACCTACCTATCTCTATCTATCTATCTACCTACCTACTATCTGTATCTATCTATCTACCTATCTACCTATCTCTATCTATCAATCTACCTACCTACCTATCTCTATCTATCAATCTACCTACCTATCTGTATTTATCTACCTACCTACCTACCTATCTCTATCTATCTACCTACCTACCTATCTCTATCTATCAATCTACCTACCTACCTATCTGTATCTATCAATCTACCTACCTACCTATCTCTATCTATCTATCTATCTATCTATCTATCTATCTATCTATCTATCTATCTATCTATCTATCTATCTATCTACCTATCTCTATCTATCAATCTACCTACCTACCTATCTGTATCTATCAATCTACCTACCTACCTATCTCTATCTATCTACCTACATACCTACCTATCTCTATCAATCTACCTACCTACCTATCTCTATCTATCTACCTACCTACCTACCTATCTCTATCTATCAATCTACCTACCTACCTATCTGTATCTATCTACCTACCTACCTACCTATCTCTATCTTATCTATCTACCTACCTACCTATCTCTATCTATGTATCTATCTACCTACCTACCTATCTCTATCTATCTACCTACCTACCTATCTCTATCTATCTATCTACCTACCTACCTATCTCTATCTATCAATCTACCTACCTATCTCTATTTATCTACCTACCTACCTACCTATCTCTATCTATCTACCTACCTACCTATCTGTATCTATCAATCTACCTACCTACCTATCTGTATCTATCAATCTACCTACCTACCTATCTCTGTCTATCTATCTACCTACCTACCTATCTTCTATCTATCAATCTACCTACCTACCTATCTCTATCTATCTAGCTACCTACCTACCTACCTATCTCTATCTATCAATCTACCTACCTACCTATCTGTATCTATCTATCTACCTACTACCTATCTCTATCTATCTATCTACCTACCTACCTATCTCTATCTATCTACCTACCTACCTATCTGTATCTATCTACCTACCTACCTACCTATCTGTATCTATCTATCTACCTACCTACATATCTGTATCTATATATCTACCTACCTACCTATCTGTATCTATCTATCTACCTACCTAACTATCTGTATCTATCAATCTATCTACCTACCTACCTATCTCTATCTATCTATCTACCTACCTATCTCTATCAATCTACCTACCTACCTATCTCTATCTATCTACCTACCTACCTACCTATCTCTATCTATCAATCTACCTACCTTCCTATCTCTATCTATCTATCTACCTACCTACCTATCTCTATCAATCTACCTACCTACATATCTGTATCTATCTACCTACCTACCTATCTCTATCTATCTATCTACCTACCTATCTGTATCTATCTATCTACCTACCTACCTATCTCTATCTATCTATCTACCTGCCTACCTATCTCTATCTACCTACCTACCTATCTGTATCTACCCTACCTACCTACCTACCTATCTGTATCTATCTATCTACCTATCTACATATCTGTATCTATATATCTATCTACCTACCTATATGTAATCTATCTATCTACCTACCTAACTATCTGTATCTATCAATCTACCTACCTACCTATCTCTATCTATCTATCTACCTACCTACCTATCTCTTTCTATCTATCTACCTACCTACCTATCTCTATCTATCTATCTACCTACCTACCTTATCTCTATCTATCTATCTACCTACCTACCTATCTCTATCTATCTATCTACCTACCTACCTATCTCTATCTATCAATCTACCTACCTATCTGTATTTATCTACCTACCTACCTACCTACCTATCTCTATCTATCTATCTACCTACTACCTATCTCTATCTATCAATCTACCTACCTACCTATCTGTAATCTATCAATCTACCTACCCTACCTATCTCTTTCTATCTATCTACCTACCTACCTATCTCTATCTATCTATCTAACTACCTACCTATCTGTATCTATCTATCTACCTACCTACCTATCTCTATCTATCTATTTATCTACCTACCTATCTCTATCTATCTATCTACCTGCCTACCTATCTGTATCTATCAATCTACCTACCTACCTATCTCTATCTATCTATCTACCTACCTACCTGTATCTATCTATCTACCTACCTACCTATCTCTATCTATCTATCTACCTACCTACCTATCTCTATCAATCTACCTACCTACCTATCTCTATCTACCTACCTACCTACCTATCTCTATCTATCTTTCTACCTGCATACATATCTGTATCTATCTACCTACCTACCTCCCTATCTCTTTCTATCTACCTACCTACCTATCTCTATCTATCTATTTATCTACCTACCTATCTCTATCTATCTATCTACCTGCCTACCTATCTGTATCTATCAATCTACCTACCTACCTATCTCTATCTATCTATCTACCTACCTACCTGTATCTATCTATCTACCTACCTACCTATCTCTATCTATCTACCTACCTACCTACCTATCTCTATCAATCTACCTACCTACCTATCCCTATCTATCTACCTACCTACCTATCTCTATCAATCTACTACCTACCTATCTCTATCTATCTACCTGCCTACCTACATATCTGTATCTATCTACCTACCTACCTATCTCTATCTATCTATCTACCTACCTACCTATCTGTATGTATCTACCTACCTACCTACCTATCTCTATCTATCTATCTACCTACCTAAATATCTGTATCTATCTATCTACCTACCTACCTATCTCTATCTATCTACCTACCTACCTATCTGTAATTATCAATCTACCTACCTACCTATCTCTATCTATCTATCTACCTACCTACCTATCTCTATCTATCTACCTACCTACCTACTATCTGTATCTATCTATCTACCTATCTACCTATCTATCCAATCTACCTACCTACCTAACTCTATCTATCAATCTACCTACCTATCTGTATTTATCTACCTACCTACCTACCTATCTCTATCTATCTACCTACCTACCTATCTCTATCTATCAATCTACCTACCTACCTATCTGTATCTATCAATCTACCTACCTACCTATCTCTATCTATCTATCTATCTATCTATCTATCTATCTATCTACCTACATATCTCTATCTATCAATCTACTACCTACCTATTCCTGTATCTATCAATCTACCTACCTACCTATCTCTATCTATCTACCTACATACCTACCTATCTCTATCAATCTACCTACCTACCTATCTCTATCTATCTACCTACCTACCTACCTATCTCTATCTATCAATCTACTACCTACCTATCTGTATCTATCTACCTACCTACCTACCTATCTCTATCTATCTATCTACCTACCTACCTATCTCTATCTATCTATCTACCTACCTACCTATCTCTATCTATCTACCTACCTACCTATCTCTATCTATCTATCTACCTACCTACCTATCTATATCAATCTACCTACCTATCTCTATTTATCTACCTACTACCTACCTATCTCTATCTATCAATCTACCTACCTACCTATCTCTATCTATCTATCTACCTACCTACATATCTGTATCTATCTACCTACCTACCTATCTCTATCTATCTATCTACCTACCTACCTATCTGTATCTATCTATCTACCTACCTACCTATCTCTATCTATCTACCTACCTACCTATCTCTATCTATCTACCTACCTACCTATCTGTATCTACCTACCTACCTACCTACCTATCTGTATCTGTCTATCTACCTATCTACATATCTGTATCTATATATCTACCTACCTACCTATCTGTATCTATCTATCTACCTACCTAACTATCTGTATCTATCAATCTACCTACCTACCTATCTCTATCTATCTATCTATCTACCTACCTACCTATCTCTTTCTATCTATCTACCTACCTACCTATCTCTATCTTTCTATCTACCTACCTACCTATTCTATTTCTATCTATCTATCTACCTACCTACCTATCTCTATCTATCTATCTATCTACCTACCTACCTATCTCTATCTATCAATCTACCTACCTATCTGTATTTATCTACCTACCTACCTACCTATCTCTATCTATCTATCTACCTACCTACCTATCTCTATCTATCAATCTACCTACCTACCTATCTGTATCTATCAATCTACCTACCTACCTATCTCTTTCTATCTATCTACCTACCTACCTATCTCTATCTATCAATCTACCTACCTACCTATCTCTATCTATCAATCTACCTACCTACCTATCTGTATCTATCAATCTACCTACCTACCTATCTCTATCTATCTATCTATCTATCTATCTATCTATCTATCTATCTATCTATCTATCTATCTATCTATCTATCTATCTACCTACCTACATATCTCTATCTATCAATCTACCTACCTACCTATCTGTATCTATCAATCTACCTACCTACCTATCTCTATCTATCTACCTACCTACCTACCTATCTCTATCTATCAATCTACCTACCTACCTATCTCTATCTATCTATCTACCTACCTACATATCTGTATCTATCTACCTACCTACCTATCTCTATCTATCTATCTACCTACCTACCTATCTGTATCTATCTATCTACCTACCTACCTATCTCTATCTATCTACCTACCTACCTATCTCTATCTATCTACCTACCTACCTATCTGTATCTACCTACCTACCTACCTACCTATCTGTATCTATCTATCTACCTATCTACATATCTGTATCTATATATCTACCTACCTACCTATCTGTATCTATCTATCTACCTACCTAACTATCTGTATCTATCAATCTACCTACCTACCTATCTCTATCTATCTACCTACCTACCTACCTATCTCTTTCTATCTATCTACCTACCTACCTATCTCTATCTATCTATCTACCTACCTACCTATCTCTATCTATCTATCTACCTACCTACCTATCTCTATCTATCTATCTACCTACCTACCTATCTGTATCTATCTATCTAACTACCTACCTATCTGTATCTATCTATCTACCTACCTACCTATCTCTATCTATCTATCTACCTACCTACCTATCTCTATCAATCTACCTACCTACCTATCTCTATCTATCTACCTACCTACCTATCTCTATCTATCTTTCTACCTACCTACATATCTTTATCTATCTACCTACCTACCTACCTACCTATCTCTATCTATCTACCTACATACCTACCTATCTCTATCAATCTACCTACCTACCTATCTCTATCTATCTATCTATCTATCTATCTATCTATCTATCTATCTATCTATCTATCTATCTATCTATCTATCTACCTACCTACATATCTCTATCTATCAATCTACCTACCTACCTATCTGTATCTATCAATCTACCTACCTACCTATCTCTATCTATCTACCTACATACCTACCTATCTCTATCAATCTACCTACCTACCTATCTCTATCTATCTACCTACCTACCTACCTATCTCTATCTATCAATCTACCTACCTACCTATCTGTATCTATCTACCTACCTACCTACCTATCTCTATCTATCTATCTACCTACCTACCTATCTCTATCTATCTATCTACCTACCTACCTATCTCTATCTATCTACCTACCTACCTATCTCTATCTATCTATCTACCTACCTACCTATCTCTATCTATCAATCTACCTACCTATCTCTATTTATCTACCTACCTACCTACCTACCTATCTCTATCTATCTACCTACCTACCTATCTGTATCTATCAATCTACCTACCTACCTATCTGTATCTATCAATCTACCTACCTACCTATCTGTATCTATCTATCTACCTACCTACCTATCTCTATGTATCAATCTACCTACCTACCTATCTCTATCTATCTATCTACCTACCTACCTACCTATCTCTATCTATCAATCTACCTACCTACTTATCTGTATCTACCTACCTACCTACCTATCTCTATCTATCTACCTACCTACCTATCTCTATCTATCTACCTACCTACCTATCTCTATCTATCTACCTACCTACCTACATATCTGTATCTATCTATCTACCTACCTACATATCTGTATCTATATATCTACCTACCTACCTATCTGTATCTATCTATCTACCTACCTAACTATCTGTATCTATCAATCTACCTACCTACCTATCTCTATCTATCTACCTACCTACCTATCTCTATCAATCTACCTACCTACCTATCTCTATCTATCTACCTACCTACCTACCTATCTCTATCTATCAATCTACCTACCTACCTATCTCTATCTATCTATCTACCTACCTACATATCTGTATCTATCTACCTACCTACCTATCTCTATCTATCTATCTACCTACCTACCTATCTGTATCTATCTATCTACCTACCTACCTATCTCTATCTATCTACCTACCTACCTATCTCTATCTATCTACCTACCTACCTATCTGTATCTACCTACCTACCTACCTACCTATCTGTATCTATCTATCTACCTATCTACATATCTGTATCTATATATCTACCTACCTACCTATCTGTATCTATCTATCTACCTACCTAACCTATCTGTATCTATCAATCTACCTACCTACCTATCTCAATCTATCTACCTACCTACCTACCTATCTCTTCTATCTATCTACCTACCTACCTATCTCTATCTATCTATCTACCTACCTACCTATCTCTATCTATCTATCTACCTACCTACCTATCTCTATCTATCTATCTACCTACCTACCTATCTGTATCTATCTATCTAACTACCTACCTATCTTATCTATCTATCAACCTACCTACCTATCTCTATCTATCTATCTACCTACCTACCTATCTCTATCAATCTACCTACCTACCTATCTCTATCTATCTACCTACCTACCTATCTCTATCTATCTTTCTACCTACCTACATATCTTAACTATCTACCTACCCTACCTACCTACCTATCTCTATCTATCTACCTACATACCTACCTAACTCTATCAATCTACCTACCTACCTATCTCTATCTATCTACCTACCTACCTACCTACCTATCTCTATCTATCAATCTACCTACCTACCTATCTGTATCTATCTACCTACCTACCTACCTATCTCTATCTATCTATCTACCTACCTACCTGTATCTATTTATCTACCTACCAACCTATCTCTATCTATCTATCTACCTACCTACCTATCTCTATCAATCTACCTACCTACCTATCCCTATCTATCTACCTACCTACCTATCTCTATCAATCTACCTACCTACCTATCTCTATCTATCTACCTACCTACCTATCTCTATCAATCTACCTACCTACCTATCTCTATCTATCTACCTACCTACCTACCTATCTCTATCTATCAATCTACCTACCTACCTATCTCTATCTATCTATCTACCTACCTACATATCTGTATCTATCTACCTACCTACCTATCTCTATCTATCTATCTACCTACCTACCTATCTGTATCTATCTATCTACCTACCTACCTATCTCTATCTATCTACCTACCTACCTATCTCCATCTATCTACCTACCTACCTATCTGTATCTACCTACCTACCTACCTACCTATCTGTATCTATCTATCTACCTATCTACATATCTGTATCTATATATCTACCTACCTACCTATCTGTATCTATCTATCTACCTACCTAACTATCTGTATCTATCAATCTACCTACCTACCTATCTCTATCTATCTATCTACCTACCTACCTATCTCTTTCTATCTGTCTACCTACCTACCTATCTCTATCTATCTATCTACCTACCTACCTATCTCTATCTATCTATCTACCTACCTACCTATCTCTATCTATCTATCTACCTACCTACCTATCTGTATCTATCTATCTAACTACCTACCTATCTGTATCTATCTATCTACCTACCTACCTATCTCTATCTATCTATCTACCTACCTACCTATCTCTATCAATCTACCTACCTACCTATCTCTATCTATCTACCTACCTACCTATCTCTATCTATCTTTCTACCTACCTACATATCTTTATCTATCTACCTACCTACCTACCTACCTATCTCTATCTATCTACCTACATACCTACCTATCTCTATCAATCTACCTACCTATCTCTATCTATCTACCTACCTACCTACCTATCTCTATCTATCAATCTACCTACCTACCTATCTGTATCTATCTACCTACCTACTTACCTATCTCTATCTATCTATCTACCTACCTACCTATCTCTATCTATCTATCTACCTACCTACCTGTATCTATCTATCTACCTACCTGCCTATCTCTATCTATCTATCTACCTACCTACCTATCTCTATCAATCTACCTACCTACCTATCCCTATCTATCTACCTACCTACCTATCTCTATCAATCTACCTACCTACCTATCTCTATCTATCTACCTGCCTACCTACATATCTGTATCTATCTACCTACCTACCTATCTCTATCTATCTATCTACCTACATACCTATCTGTATCTATCTATCTACCTACCTACCTACCTATCTCTATCTATCTATCTACCTACCTACCTATCTCTATCTATCTACCTACCTACCTATCTGTATGTATCTACCTACCTACCTACCTATCTGTATCTATCTATCTACCTACCTACATATCTGTATCTATATATCTACCTACCTATCTATCTGTATCTATCTATCTACCTACCTAACTATCTGTATCTTTCAATCTACCTACCTACCTATCTCTATCTATCTACCTACCTACCTACCTATCTCTTTCTATCTATCTACCTACCTACCTATCTCTATCTATCTATCTACCTACCTACCTATCTGTATCTATCAATCTACCTACCTACCTATCTCTATCTATCTATCTACCTACCTACCTATCTCTATCTATCTACCTACCTACCTACCTATCTGTATCTATCTATCTACCTATCTCTATCTATCAATCTACCTACCTACCTACCTCTATCTATCAATCTACCTACCTATCTGTATTTATCTACCTACCTACCTACCTATCTCTATCTATCTACCTACCTACCTATCTCTATCTATCAATCTACCTACCTACCTATCTGTATCTATCAATCTACCTACCTACCTATCTCTATCTATCTATCTATCTATCTACCTACATATCTCTATCTATCAATCTACCTACCTACCTATCTGTATCTATCAATCTACCTACCTACCTATCTCTATCTATCTACCTACATACCTACCTATCTCTATCAATCTACCTACCTACCTATCTCTATCTATCTACCTACCTACCTACCTACCTATCTCTATCTATCAATCTACCTACCTACCTATCTGTATCTATCTACCTACCTACTTACCTATCTCTATCTATCTATCTACCTACCTACCTATCTCTATCTATCTATCTACCTACCTACCTATCTCTATCTATCAATCTACCTACCTATCTCTATTTATCTACCTACCTACCTACCTATCTCTATCTATCAATCTACCTACCTACCTATCTCTATCTATCTATCTACCTACCTACATATCTGTATCTATCTACCTACCTACCTATCTCTATCTATCTATCTACCTACCTACCTATCTGTATCTATCTATCTACCTACCAACCTATCTCTATCTATCTACCTACCTACCTATCTCTATCTATCTACCTACCTACCTATCTGTATCTACCTACCTACCTACCTACCTATCTGTATCTATCTATCTACCTATCTACATATCTGTATCTATATATCTACCTACCTACCTATCTGTATCTATCTATCTACCTACCTAACTATCTGTATCTATCAATCTACCTACCTACCTATCTCTATCTATCTATCTACCTACCTACCTATCTCTTTCTATCTATCTACCTACCTACCTATCTCTATCTATCTATCTACCTACCTACCTATCTCTATCTATCTATCTACCTACCTACCTATCTCTATCTATCTATCTACCTACCTACCTATCTCTATCTATCAATCTACCTACCTATCTGTATTTATCTACCTACCTACCTATCTCTATCTATCTATCTACCTACCTACCTATCTCTATCTATCAATCTACCTACCTACCTATCTGTATCTATCAATCTACCTACCTACCTATCTCTATCTATCTATCTACCTACCTACCTATCTCTATCTATCAATCTACCTACCTATCTGTATTTATCTACCTACCTACCTATCTCTATCTATCTATCTACCTACCTACCTATCTCTATCTATCAATCTACCTACCTACCTATCTGTATCTATCAATCTACCTACCTACCTACCTATCTCTATCTATCTATCTATCTATCTATCTATCTATCTATCTATCTATCTATCTATCTATCTATCTATCTATCTATCTATCTACCTACATATCTCTATCTATCAATCTACCTACCTACCTATCTGTATCTATCAATCTACCTACCTACCTATCTCTATCTATCTACCTACATACCTACCTATCTCTATCAATCTACCTACCTACCTATCTCTATCTATCTACCTACCTACCTACCTATCTCTATCTATCAATCTACCTACCTACCTATCTGTATCTATCTACCTACCTACCTACCTATCTCTATCTATCTATCTACCTACCTACCTATCTCTATCTATCTATCTACCTACCTACCTATCTGTATCTATCAATCTACCTACCTACCTATCTCTATCTATCTACCTACCTACCTACCTACCTACCTATCTCTATCAATCTACCTACCTATCTCTATCTATCTACCTACCTACCTACCTATCTCTATCTATCAATCTACCTACCTACCTATCTGTATCTATTTATCTACCGACCTACCTCTCTCTCTCTATCTATCTACCTACCTACCTATCTCTATCTATCTATCTATCTACCAACCTACCTATCTCTATCTATCAATCTACCTACCTATCTGTATTTATCTACCTACCTACCTACCTATCTCTATCTATCTATCTACCTACCTACCTATCTTTATCTATCTATCTACCTACCTACCTATCTGTATCTATCAATCTACCTACCTACCTATCTCTATCTATCTATCTACCTACCTACCTATCTCTATCTATCTATCTACCTACCTACCTATCTCTATCTATCTATCTACCTACCTACCTACCTATCTGTATCTATCTATCTAACTACCTACCTATCTGTATCTATCTATCTACCTACCTACCTATCTCTATCTATCTATCTACCTACCTACCTATCTCTATCAATCTACCTACCTACCTATCTCTATCTATCTACCTACCTACCTATCTCTATCTATCTTTCTACCTACCTACATATCTTTATCTATCTACCTACCTACCTACCTACCTATCTCTATCTATCTACCTACATACCTACCTATCTCTATCAATCTACCTACCTACCTATCTCTATCTATCTACCTACCTACCTATCTCTATCTATCAATCTACCTACCTACCTATCTGTATCTATCTACCTACCTACCTACCTATCTCTATCTATCTATCTACCTACCTACCTATCTCTATCTATCTATCTAACTACCTACCTATCTCTATCTATCTACCTACCTACCTATCTCTATCTATCTATCTACCTACCTACCTATCTCTATCTATCAATCTACCTACCTATCTCTATTTATCTACCTACCTACCTACCTATCTCTATCTATCTACCTACCTACCTATCTGTATCTATCAATCTACCTATCTGTATCTATCAATCTACCTACCTACCTATCTGTATCTATCTATCTACCTACCTACCTATCTCTATGTATCAATCTACCTACCTACCTATCTCTATCTATCTATCTACCTACCTACCTACCTATCTCTATCTATCTACCTACCTACCTATCTCTATCTATCTACCTACCTACCTACCTATCTCTATCTATCAATCTACCTACCTACCTATCTCTATCTACCTACCTACCTACCTATCTCTATCTATCTATCTACCTACCTACCTATCTCTATCTATCTACCTACCTACCTACCTATCTCTATCTATCAATCTACCTACCTACCTATCTGTATCTATCAATCTATCTACCTACCTATCTCTATCTATCTACCTACCTACCTACCTACCTACCTATCTCTATCAATCTACCTACCTATCTCTATCTATCTACCTACCTACCTACCTATCTCTATCTATCAATCTACCTACCTACCTATCTGTATCTATTTATCTACCGACCTACCTCTCTCTATCTATCTATCTACCTACCTACCTATCTCTATCTATCTATCTACCAACCTACCTATCTCTATCTATCAATCTACCTACCTATCTGTATTATCTACCTACCTACCTACCTATCTCTATCTATCTATCTATCTACCTACCTACCTATCTGTATCTATCTATCTACCTACCTACCTATCTGTATCTATCAATCTACCTACCTACCTATCTCTATCTATCTATCTACCTACCTACCTATCTCTATCTATCTATCTACCTACCTACCTACCTATCTGTATCTATCTATCTAACTACCTACCTATCTGTATCTATCTATCTACCTACCTACCTATCTCTATCTATCTATCTACCTACCTACCTATCTCTATCTATCTACCTACATACCTACCTATCTCTATCAATCTACCTACCTACCTATCTCTATCTATCTACCTACCTACCTACCTATCTCTATCTATCAATCTACCTACCTACCTATCTGTATCTATCTACCTACCTACCTACCTATCTCTATCTATCTATCAACCTACCTACCTATCTCTATCTATCTATCTACCTACCTACCTATCTCTATCTATCTACCTACCTACCTATCTCTATCTATCTATCTACCTACCTACCTATCTCTATCTATCAATCTACCTACCTATCTCTATTTATCTACCTACCTACCTACCTATCTCTATCTATCTACCTACCTACCTATCTGTATCTATCAATCTACCTACCTACCTATCTGTATCTATCAATCTACCTACCTACCTATCTGTATCTATCTATCTACCTACCTACCTATCTCTATGTATCAATCTACCTACCTACCTATCTCTATCTATCTATCTACCTACCTACCTACCTATCTCTATCTATCTATCTACCTACCTACCTATCTCTATCTATCTACCTACCTACCTACCTATCTCTATCTATCAATCTACCTACCTACCTATCTCTATCTATCTATCTACCTACCTACATATCTGTATCTATCTACCTACCTACCTATCTCTATCTATCTATCTACCTACCTACCTATCTGTATCTATCTATCTACCTACCTACCTATCTCTATCTATCTACCTACCTACCTATCTCTATCTATCTACCTACCTACCTATCTGTATCTACCTACCTACCTACCTACCTACCTATCTGTATCTATCTATCTACCTATCTACATATCTGTATCTATATATCTACCTACCTACCTATCTGTATCTATCTATCTACCTACCTAACTATCTGTATCTATCAATCTACCTACCTACCTATCTCTATCTATCTATCTACCTACCTACCTATCTCTTCTATCTATCTACCTACCTACCTATCTCTATCTATCTATCTACCTACCTACCTATCTCTATCTATCTATCTACCTACCTACCTATCTCTATCTATCTATCTACCTACCTACCTATCTCTATCTATCAATCTACCTACCTATCTGTATTTATCTACCTACCTACCTACCTATCTCTATCTATCTATCTACCTACCTACCTATCTCTATCTATCAATCTACCTACCTACCTATCTGTATCTATCAATCTACCTACCTACCTATCTCTTTCTATCTATCTACCTACCTACCTATCTCTATCTATCAATCTACCTACCTACCTATCTGTATCTATCAATCTACCTACCTACCTATCTCTATCTATCTACCTACCTACCTACCTACCTATCTCTATCAATCTACCTACCTATCTCTATCTATCTACATACCTACCTACCTATCTCTATCTATCAATCTACCTACCTACCTATCTGTATCTATTTATCTACCGACCTACCTCTCTCTATCTATCTATCTACCTACCTACCTATCTCTATCTATCTATCTATCTACCAACCTACCTATCTCTATCTATCAATCTACCTACCTATCTGTATTTATCTACCTACCTACCTACCTATCTCTATCTATCTATCTACCTACCTACCTATCTGTATCTATCTATCTACCTACCTACCTATCTGTATCTATCTATCTACCTACCTACCTATCTCTATCTATCTATCTACCTACCTACCTACCTATCTGTATCTATCTATCTAACTACCTACCTATTGTATCTATCTATCTACCTACCTACCTATCTCTATCTATCTATCTACCTACCTACCTATCTCTATCAATCTACCTACATACCTATCTCTATCTATCTACCTACCTATCTCTATCTATCTTTCTACCTACCTACATATCTTTATCTATCTACCTACCTACCTACCTACCTATCTCTATCTATCTACCTACCTACCTACCTATCTCTATCAATCTACCTACATACCTATCTCTATCTATCTACCTAACCTATCTCTATCTATCTTTCTACCTACCTACATATCTTTATCTATCTACCTACCTACCTACCTACCTATCTCTATCTATCTACCTACATACCTACCTATCTCTATCAATCTACCTACCTACCTATCTCTATCTATCTACCTACATACCTACCTATCTCTATCAATCTACCTACCTACCTATCTCTATCTATCTATCTACCTACCTACCTATCTCTATCTATCTATCTACCTACCTACCTGTATCTATCTATCTACCTACCTACCTATCTCTATCTATCTATCTATCTATCTACCTACCTACCTATCTCTATCAATCTACCTACCTACCTATCCCTATCTATCTACCTACCTACCTATCTCTATCAATCTACCTACCTACCTATCTCTATCTATCTACCTGCCTACCTACATATCTGTATCTATCTACCTACCTACCTATCTCTATCTATCTATCTACCTACATACCTATCTGTATCTATCTATCTACCTACCTACCTACCTATCTCTATCTATCTATCTACCTACCTACCTATCTCTATCTATCTACCTACCTACCTATCTGTATGTATCTACCTACCTACCTACCTATCTGTATCTATCTATCTACCTACCTACATATCTGTATTTATATATCTACCTACCGACCTATCTGTATCTATCTATCTACCTACCTAACTATCTGTATCTTTCAATCTACCTACCTACCTATCTCTATCTATCTATCTACCTACCTACCTATCTCTTTCTATCTATCTACCTACCTACCTATCTCTATCTATCTATCTACCTACCTACCTATCTGTATCTATCAATCTACCTACCTACCTATCTCTATCTATCTATCTACCTACCTACCTATCTCTATCTATCTACCTACCTACCTACCTATCTGTATCTATCTATCTACCTATATACCTATCTCAATCTATCAATCTACCTACCTACCTATCTCTATCTATCAATCTACCTACCTATCTGTATTTATCTACCTACCTACCTACCTATCTCTATCTATCTACCTACCTACCTACCTATCTCTATCTATCAATCTACCTACCTACCTATCTGTATCTATCAATCTACCTACCTACCTATCTCTATCTATCTACCTACATACCTACCTATCTCTATCAATCTACCTACCTACCTATCTCTATCTACCTACCTACCTACCTACCTACCTATCTCTATCTATCAATCTACCTACCTACCTATCTGTATCTATCTACCTACCTACCTATCTCTATCTATCTATCTATCTACCTACCTACCTATCTCTATCTATCAATCTACCTACCTATCTCTATTTATCTACCTACCTACCTACCTACCTATCTCTATCTATCAATCTACCTACCTACCTATCTCTATCTATCTATCTACCTACCTACATATCTGTATCTATCTACCTACCTACCTATCTCTATCTATCTATCTACCTACCTACCTATCTGTATCTATCTATCTACCTACCTACCTATCTCTATCTATCTACCTACCTACCTATCTCTATCTATCTACCTACCTACCTATCTGTATCTACCTACCTACCTACCTACCTATCTGTATCTATCTATCTACCTATCTACATATCTGTATCTATATATCTACCTACCTACCTATCTCTATCTATCTACCTACCTACCTATCTGTATGTATCTACCTACCTACCTACCTATCTGTATCTATCTATCTACCTACATATCTGTATCTATATATCTACCTTCCGACCTATCTGTATCTATCTATCTACCTACCTAACTATCTGTATCTTTCAATCTACCTACCTACCTATCTCTATCTATCTATCTACCTACCTACCTATCTCTTTCTATCTATCTACCTACCTACCTATCTCTATCTATCTATCTACCTACCTACCTATCTCTATCTATCTATCTACCTACCTACCTATCTGTATCTATCTATCTACCTATCTACCTATCTCAATCTATCAATCTACCTACCTACCTATCTCTATCTATCAATCTACCTACCTATCTGTATTTATCTACCTACCTACCTACCTATCTCTATCTATCTACCTACCTACCTATCTCTATCTATCAATCTACCTACCTACCTATCTGTATCTATCAATCTACCTACCTACCTATCTCTATCTATCTACCTACATACCTACCTATCTCTATCAATCTACCTACCTACCTATCTCTATCTATCTACCTACCTACCTACCTACCTATCTCTATCTATCAATCTACCTACCTACCTATCTGTATCTATCTACCTACCTACCTACCTATCTCTATCTATCTATCTACCTACCTACCTATCTCTATCTATCTATCTACCTACCTACCTATCTCTATCTATCTACCTACCTACCTATCTCTATCTATCTATCTACCTACCTACCTATCTCTATCTATCAATCTACCTACCTATCTCTATTTATCTACCTACCTACCTACCTACCTATCTCTATCTATCAATCTACCTACCTACCTATCTCTATCTATCTATCTACCTACCTACATATCTGTATCTATCTACCTACCTACCTATCTCTATCTATCTATCTACCTACCTACCTATCTGTATCTATCTATCTACCTACCTACCTATCTCTATCTATCTACCTACCTACCTATCTCTATCTATCTACCTACCTACCTATCTGTATCTACCTACCTACCTACCTATCTGTATCTATCTATCTACCTATCTACATATCTGTATCTATATATCTACCTACCTACCTATCTGTATCTATCTATCTTCTACCTACCTAACTATCTGTATCTATCAATCTACCTACCTACCTATCTCTATCTATCTATCTACCTACCTACCTATCTCTTTCTATCTATCTACCTACCTACCTATCTCTATCTATCTATCTACCTACCTACCTATCTCTATCTATCTATCTACCTACGTACCTATCTCTATCTATCTATCTACCTACCTACCTATCTCTATCTATCAATCTACCTACCTATCTGTATTTATCTACCTACCTACCTACCTATCTCTATCTATCTATCTACCTACCTACCT
Organism: Crotalus helleri; assembly: GCA_024509115.1. Classification (NCBI taxonomy): domain Eukaryota; kingdom Metazoa; phylum Chordata; class Lepidosauria; order Squamata; family Viperidae; genus Crotalus; species Crotalus helleri. The sequence continues at coordinate 48,159 of JAKSXO010000386.1, forward strand.
ATCTCGATCTATCAATCTACCTACCTACCTATCTGTATCTATCAATCTACCTACCTACCTACCTATCTCTTTCTATCTATCTACCTACCTACCTATCTCTATCTATCAATCTACCTACCTACCTATCTCTATCTATCAATCTACCTACCTACCTATCTGTATCTAACAATCTACCTACCTACCTATCTCTATCTATCTACCTACCTACCTATCTCTATCTATCTACCTACCTACCTATCTGTATCTACCTACCTACCTACCTACCTACCTATCTGTATCTATCTATCTACCTATCTACATATCTGTATCTATCTACCTACATACCTACCTATCTCTATCAATCTACCTACCTACCTATCTCTATCTATCTACCTACCTACCTACCTATCTCTATCTATCAATCTACCTACCTACCTATCTGTATCTATCTACCTACCTACCTACCTATCTGTATCTATCTACCTACCTACCTATCTCTATCTATCTATCTACCTACCTACCTATCTGTATCTATCTATCTACCTACCTACCTATCTCTATCTATCTACCTACCTAC
>JAKSXO010000387.1:0-47919 GCA_024509115.1 Crotalus helleri
CAAGCACTCTGACTGTGTTGGCGATGTTCATTTTGCTCTACGAGTTCATGGTAACCTAACCCTAACCCTAAGTGGAATTTTCCTCCTATGGGATTTTCCCATGTATTTTACCACGAAACCTAAATAGCGCAGGCTAGAAAGGTCAGTGCCCTCCTAACTATACCCAAGCACTCCGAGTGTGTTGGCAATGTCCATTTTGCTCTATTAGTTCATGGTGACCTAACCCTAACTCTAAGTGGAATTTTCCTCCTATGGGATTTTCCCATGTATTTTACCAGGAAACATAGATAGGTCAGTCTAGAAAAGTCAGTACCCTCCTAACCATACCCAAGCAATCCAAGTTTGTTGGCGATGTTCATTTTCCTCTACGAGTTCATGGTAACCTAACCCTAACCCTAAGTGGAATTTTCCTCCTATGGGATTTTCCCATGTATTTTACCAGGAAACATAGATAGGGCAGTCTACAAAAGTCAGTGCCCTCCTAACCATACCCAAGCACTCTGACTGTGTTGGCGATGTCCATTTTGCTCTATGAGTTTATAGTCACATAACTCTAACATTAAGTGGAATTTTGCTCCAATGGGATTTTCCCATGTATTTTACCAGGAAACACAGATAGGGCAGCCTAGAAAAGTCAGTAACCTCCTAACCATACCCAAGCAATCCGAGTTTGTTGGCGATGTTCATTTTGCTCTACGAGTTCATGGTAACCTACCCCTAACCCTAAGTGGAATTTTCCTCCTATGGGATTTTCCCATGTATTTTACCAGGAAACATAGATAGGGCAGTCTACAAAAGTCAGTTCCCTCCTAACCATACCCAAGCACTCTGACTTTGTTGGCGATGTCCATTTTGCTCTATGAGTTTATGGTCACCTAACTATAACATTAAGTGGAATTTTGCTCCAATGGGATTTTCCCATGTATTTTACCAGGAAACACAGATAGGGCAGCCTAGAAAAGTCAGTACCCTCCTAACCATACCCAAGCAATCCGAGTTTGTTGGCGATGTTCATTTTGCTCTACGAGTTCATGCTAACCTATCCCTAACCCTAAGTGCAATTTTCCTCCAATGGGATTTTCCCATGTATTTTACCAGGAAACATAGATAGTGCAGGGTAGAAAGGTCAGTGCCCTCCTAACCATACCCAAGCACTCCGAGTTTGTTGGCGATGTTCATTTTGCTCTACGAGTTCATGGTAACCTAACCCTAACCCTAAGTGGAATTTTCCTCCAATGGGATTTTCCTATGTATTTTACCACGAAACCTAAATAGCGCAGGCTAGAAAGGTCAGTGCCCTCCTAACAATACCCAAGCACTCCGAGTGTGTTGGCAATGTCCATTTTGCTCTATTAGTTCATGGTGACCTAACCCTAACTCTAAGTGGAATTTTCCTCCTATGGGATTTTCCATGTATTTTACCAGGAAAAATAGATAGGTCAGTCTAGAAAAGTCAGTACCCTCCTAACCATACCCAAGCAATCCGAGTTTGTTGGCGATGTTCATTTTGCTCTACGAGTTCATGGTAACCTATCCCTAACCCTAAGTGGAATTTTCCTCCAATGGGATTTTCCCATGTATTTTACCAGGAAACATAGATAGCGCAGGCTAGAAAGGTCAGTGCCCTCCTAACCATACCCAAGCATTCTGACTATGTTGGCGATGTCCATTTTGCTCTATTAGTTCATGGTGACCTAACACTAACCCTAAGTGGAATTTTCCTCCAATGGGATTTTCCGATGTATTTTACCACGAAACCTAAATAGCGCAGGCTAGAAAGGTCAGTGCCCTCCTAACTATACCCAAGCACTCCGAGTGTGTTGGCAATGTCCATTTTGCTCTATTAGTTCATGGTGACCTAACCCTAACTCTAAGTGGAATTTTCATCCTATGGGATTTTCCCATGTATTTTACCAGGAAACATAGATAGGGCAGTCTAGAAAAGTCAGTACCCTCCTAACCATACCCAAGCAATCCGAGTTTGTTGGCGATGTTCATTTTGCTCTACGAGTTCATGGTAACCTATCCCTAACCCTAAGTGGAATTTTCCTCCAATGGGATTTTCCCATGTATTTTACCAGGAAACATAGATAGGGCAGTCTAAAAAAGTCAGTGCTCTCCTAACCATACCCAAGCATTCTGACTATGTTGGCGATGTCCATTTTGCTCTATTAGTTCATGGTGACCTAACCCTAACTCTAAGTGGAATTTTCCTCCTATGGGATTTTCCCATGAATTTTACCAGGAAACATAGATAGCGCAAGCTAGAAAGGTCAGTGCCCTCCTAACCATACCCAAACACTCCGAGTTTGTTGGCGATGTTCATTTTGCTCTACGGGTTCATGGTAACCTAACCCTAACCCTAAGTGGAATTTTCCTCCTATTGGATTTTCCCATGTATTTTACCAGGAAACATAGATAGCGCAGGGTAGAAAGGTCAGTGCCCTCCTAACCATACCCAAGCACTCCGAGTTTGTTGGCGATGTTCATTTTGCTCTACGACTTCATGGTAACCTAACCCTAAGTGGAATTTTCCTACAATGGGATTTTCCATATATTTTACCAGGAAACATAGATAGGGCAGCCTAGAAAAGTCAGTGCCCTCCTAACCATACCCAAGCACTCTGACTGTGTTGGCGATGTTCATTTTGCTCTACGAGTTCATGGTAACCTAACGCTAACCCTAAGTGGAATTTTCCTCCTATGGGATTTTCCCATGTATTTTACCAGGAAACATAGATAGTGCTCGCTAGAAAGGTCAGTGCCCTCCTAACCATACCCAAACACTCTGCGTTTGTTGGCGATGTTCATTTTGCTCTACGAGTTCATGGTAACCTAACCCTAACCCTAAGTGGAATTTTCCTCCAATGGGATTTTCCGATGTATTTTACCACGAAACCTAAATAGCGCAGGCTAGAAAGGTCAGTGCCCTCCTAACTATACCCAAGCACTCCGAGTGTGTTGGCAATGTCCATTTTGCTCTATTAGTTCATGGTGACCTAACCCTAACTCTAAGTAGAATTTTCCTCCTATGGGATTTTCCCATGTATTTTACCAGGAAACATAGATAGGGCAGTCTTCAAAAGTCAGTGCCCTCCTAACCATACCCAAGCACTCTGACTGTGTTGGCCATGTCCATTTTGCTCTATGGGTTTATGGTCACCTAACTCTAACATTAAGTGGAATTTTGCTCCAATGGGATTTTCCCATGTATTTTACCAGGAAACACAGATAGGGCAGCCTAGAAAAGTCAGTACCCTCCTAACCATACCCAAGCAATCATAGTTTCTTGGCGATGTTCATTTTGCTCTACGGGTTCATGGTAACCTATCCCTAACCCTAAGTGGAATTTTCCTCCAATGGGATTTTCCCATGTATTTTACCAGGAAACATAGATAGGGCAGTCTAAAAAATCAGTGCCCTCCTAACCATACCCAAGCATTCTGACTGTGTTGGCGATGTCGATTTTGCTCTATTAGTTCATGGTGACCTAACCCTAATTCTAAGTGGAATTTTCATCCTATGGGATTTTCCCATGTATTTTACCAGGAAACATAAATAGCGCAGGCTAGAAAGGTCAGTGCCCTCCTAACTATACCCAAGCACTCCAATTGTGTTGGCAATGTCCATTTTGCTCTATTAGTTCATGGTGACCTAAGCCTAACTCTAAGTGGAATTTTCCTCCTATGGGATTTTCCCATGTATTTTACCAGGAAACATAGATAGCGCAGGGTAGAAAGATCAATGCCCTCCTAACCATATCCAAGCACTCTGAGTTTGTTGGCGATGTTCATTTTGCTCTACGACTTCATGGTAACCTAACCCTATGTGGAATTTTCCTCAAGTGGGATTTTCCATGTATTTTAACAGGAAACATAGATAGGGCAGTCTACAAAAGTCAGTGCCCTCCTAACCATACCCAAGCACTCTGACTGTGTTGGCGATGTCCATTTTGCTTTACGAGTTCATGGTAACCTAACCCTAACCCCAAGTGGAATTTTCCTCCTATGGGATTTTCCCATGTATTCTACCAGGAAACATAAATAGCACAGGCTAGAAAGGTCAGTGCCCTCCTAACTATACCCAAGCAATCCGAGTGTGTTGGCAATGTCCATTTTGCTCTATTAGTTTATGGTCACCTAACTCTAACATTAAGTGGAATTTTCCTCCTATGGGATTTTCCCATGTATTTTACCAGGAAACATAGATAGCTCTGGCTAGAAAGGTCAGTGCCCTCCTAACCATACCCAAACACTCCGAGTTTGTTGGCGATGTTCATTTTGCTTTACGGGTTCATGGTAACCTAACCCTAACCCTAAGTGGAATTTTCCTCCAATGGGATTTTCCCATGTATTCTACCAGGAAACATAAATAGCACAGGCTAGAAAGGTCAGTGCCCTCCTAACTATACCCACGCAATCCGAGTGTGTTGGCAATGTCCATTTTGCTCTATTAATTTATGGTCACCTAACTCTAACATTAAGTGGAATTTTGCTCCAATAGGATTTTCCCATGTATTTTACCAGGAAACAAAGATAGGGCAGCCTAGAAAAGTCAGTACCCTCCTAACCATACTCAAGCAATCCGAGTTTGTTGGCGATGTTCATTTTGCTCTACGAGTTCATGGTAACCTATCCCTAACCCTAAGTGGAATTTTCCTCCAATGGGATTTTCCCATGTATTTTACCAGGAAACATAGATAGGGCAGTGTAAAAAAGTCAGTGCCCTCCTAACCATACCCAAGCATTCTGACTATGTTGGCGATGTCCATTTTGGTCTATTAGTTCATGGTGACCTAACCCTAACTCTAAGTGGAATTTTCATCCTATGGGATTTTCCCATGTATTTTACCAGGAAACATAAATAGCGCAGGCTAGAAAGGTCAGTGCCCTCCTAACTATACCCAAGCACTCCGAGTGTGTTGGCAATGTCCATTTTGCTCTATTAGTTCATGGTGACCTAAGCCTAACTCTAAGTGGAATTTTGCTCCAATGGGATTTTCCCATGTATTTTACCAGGAAACATAGATAGCGCAGGGTAGAAAGGTCAGTGCCCTCCTAACCATATCCAAGCACTCTGAGTTTGTTGGCGATGTTCATTTTGCTCTACGACTTCATGGTAACCTAACCCTATGTGGAATTTTCCTCCAATGGGATTTTCCATGTATTTTACCAGGAAACATAGATAGGGCAGTCTAGAAAAGTCAGTACCCTCCTAACCATACCCAAGCAATCCGAGTTTGTTGGCGATGTTCATTTTGCTCTACGGGTTCATGGTAACCTATCCCTAACCCTAAGTGGAATTTTCCTCCAATGGGATTTTCCCATGTATTTTACCAGGAAACAGAGATAGGGCAGTCTAAAAAAGTCAGGGCCATTCTAACCATACCCAAGCATTCTGACTGTGTTGGCGATGTCCATTTTGCTCTATTAGTTCATGGTGACCTAACCCTAACTCTAAGTGGAATTTTCATCCTATGGGATTTTCCCATGTATTTTACCAGGAAACATAAATAGCGCAGGCTAGAAAGGTCAGTGCCCTCCTAATCATACCCAAGCACTCCGAGTTTGTTGGCGATGTTCATTTTGCTCTACGACTTCATGGTAACCTAACCCTAAGTGGAATTTTCCTACAATGGGATTTTCCATGTATTTTACCAGGAAACATAGATAGGCCAGCGTAGAAAAGTCAGTGCCCTCCTAACCATACCCAAGCACTCTGACTGTGTTGGCGATGTTCATTTTGCTCTACGAGTTCATGGTAACCTAACCCTAACCCTAAGTGGAATTTTCCTCCTATGGGATTTTCCCATGTATTTTACCACGAAACCTAAATAGCGCAGGCTAGAAAGGTCAGTGCCCTCCTAACTATACCCAAGCACTCCGAGTGTGTTGGCAATGTCCATTTTGCTCTATTAGTTCATGGTGACCTAACCCTAACTCTAAGTGGAATTTTCCTCCTATGGGATTTTCCCATGTATTTTACCAGGAAACATAGATAGGTCAGTCTAGAAAAGTCAGTACTCTCCTAACCATACCCAAGCAATCCAAGTTTGTTGGCGATGTTCATTTTCCTCTACGAGTTCATGGTAACCTAACCCTAACCCTAAGTGGAATTTTCCTCCTATGGGATTTTCCCATGTATTTTACCAGGAAACATAGATAGGGCAGTCTACAAAAGTCAGTGCCCTCCTAACCATACCCAAGCACTCTGACTGTGTTGGCGATGTCCATTTTGCTCTATGAGTTTATAGTCACATAACTCTAACATTAAGTGGAATTTTGCTCCAAAGGGATTTTCCCATGTATTTTACCAAGAAACACAGATAGGGCAGCCTAGAAAAGTCAGTAACCTCCTAACCATACCCAAGCAATCCGAGTTTGTTGGCGATGTTCATTTTGCTCTACGACTTCATGGTAACCTACCCCTAACCCTAAGTGGAATTTTCCTCCTATGGGATTTTCCCATGTATTTTACCAGGAAACATAGATAGGGCAGTCTACAAAAGTCAGTTCCCTCCTAACCATACCCAAGCACTCTGACTTTGTTGGCGATGTCCATTTTGCTCTATGAGTTTATGGTCACCTAACTATAACATTAAGTGGAATTTTGCTCCAATGGGATTTTCCCATGTATTTTACCAGGAAACACAGATAGGGCAGCCTAGAAAAGTCAGTACCCTCCTAACCATACCCAAGCAATCCGAGTTTGTTGGCGATGTTCATTTTGCTCTACGAGTTCATGCTAACCTATCCCTAACCCTAAGTGCAATTTTCCTCCAATGGGATTTTCCCATGTATTTTACCAGGAAACATAGATAGTGCAGGGTAGAAAGGTCAGTGCCCTCCTAACCATACCCAAGCACTCCGAGTTTGTTGGCGATGTTCATTTTGCTCTACGAGTTCATGGTAACCTAACCCTAACCCTAAGTGGAATTTTCCTCCAATGGGATTTTCCTATGTATTTTACCACGAAACCTAAATAGCGCAGGCTAGAAAGGTCAGTGCCCTCCTAACAATACCCAAGCACACCGAGTGTGTTGGCAATGTCCATTTTGCTCTATTAGTTCATGGTGACCTAACCCTAACTCTAAGTGGAATTTTCCTCCTATGGGATTTTCCATGTATTTTACCAGGAAAAATAGATAGGTCAGTCTAGAAAAGTCAGTACCCTCCTAACCATACCCAAGCAATCCGAGTTTGTTGGCGATGTTCATTTTGCTCTACGAGTTCATGGTAACCTATCCCTAACCCTAAGTGGAATTTTCCTCCAATGGGATTTTCCCATTTATTTTACCAGGAAACATAGATAGGGCAGTCTAAAAAAGTCAGTGCTCTCCTAACCATACCCAAGCATTCTGACTATGTTGGCGATGTCCATTTTGCTCTATTAGTTCATGGTGACCTAACCCTAACTCTAAGTGGAATTTTCCTCCTATGGGATTTTCCCATGAATTTTACCAGGAAACATAGATAGCGCAAGCTAGAAAGGTCAGTGCCCTCCTAACCATACCCAAACACTCCGAGTTTGTTGGCGATGTTCATTTTGCTCTACGGGTTCATGGTAACCTAACCCTAACCCTAAGTGGAATTTTCCTCCTATTGGATTTTCCCATGTATTTTACCAGGAAACATAGATAGCGCAGGGTAGAAAGGTCAGTGCCCTCCTAACCATACCCAAGCACTCCGAGTTTGTTGGCGATGTTCATTTTGCTCTACGACTTCATGGTAACCTAACCCTAAGTGGAATTTTCCTACAATGGGATTTTCCATATATTTTACCAGGAAACATAGATAGGGCAGCCTAGAAAAGTCAGTGCCCTCCTAACCATACCCAAGCACTCTGACTGTGTTGGCGATGTTCATTTTGCTCTACGAGTTCATGGTAACCTAACCCTAACCCTAAGTGGAATTTTCCTCCTATGGGATTTTCCCATGTATTTTACCAGGAAACATAGATAGTGCTCGCTAGAAAGGTCAGTGCCCTCCTAACCATACCCAAACACTCTGCGTTTGTTGGCGATGTTCATTTTGCTCTACGAGTTCATGGTAACCTAACCCTAACCCTAAGTGGAATTTTCCTCCAATGGGATTTTCCGATGTATTTTACCACGAAACCTAAATAGCGCAGGCTAGAAAGGTCAGTGCCCTCCTAACTATACCCAAGCACTCCGAGTGTGTTGGCAATGTCCATTTTGCTCTATTAGTTCATGGTGACCTAACCCTAACTCTAAGTAGAATTTTCCTCCTATGGGATTTTCCCATGTATTTTACCAGGAAACATAGATAGGGCAGTCTTCAAAAGTCAGTGCCCTCCTAACCATACCCAAGCACTCTGACTGTGTTGGCCATGTCCATTTTGCTCTATGGGTTTATGGTCACCTAACTCTAACATTAAGTGGAATTTTGCTCCAATGGGATTTTCCCATGTATTTTACCAGGAAACACAGATAGGGCAGCCTAGAAAAGTCAGTACCCTCCTAACCATACCCAAGCAATCATAGTTTCTTGGCGATGTTCATTTTGCTCTACGGGTTCATGGTAACCTATCCCTAACCCTAAGTGGAATTTTCCTCCAATGGGATTTTCCCATGTATTTTACCAGGAAACATAGATAGGGCAGTCTAAAAAATCAGTGCCCTCCTAACCATACCCAAGCATTCTGACTGTGTTGGCGATGTCGATTTTGCTCTATTAGTTCATGGTGACCTAACCCTAATTCTAAGTGGAATTTTCATCCTATGGGATTTTCCCATGTATTTTACCAGGAAACATAAATAGCGCAGGCTAGAAAGGTCAGTGCCCTCCTAACTATACCCAAGCACTCCAATTGTGTTGGCAATGTCCATTTTGCTCTATTAGTTCATGGTGACCTAAGCCTAACTCTAAGTGGAATTTTCCTCCTATGGGATTTTCCCATGTATTTTACCAGGAAACATAGATAGCGCAGGGTAGAAAGATCAATGCCCTCCTAACCATATCCAAGCACTCTGAGTTTGTTGGCGATGTTCATTTTGCTCTACGACTTTATGGTAACCTAACCCTATGTGGAATTTTCCTCAAGTGGGATTTTCCATGTATTTTAACAGGAAACATAGATAGGGCAGTCTACAAAAGTCAGTGCCCTCCTAACCATACCCAAGCACTCTGACTGTGTTGGCGATGTCCATTTTGCTTTACGAGTTCATGGTAACCTAACCCTAACCCTAAGTGGAATTTTCCTCCTATGGGATTTTCCCATGTATTCTACCAGGAAACATAAATAGCACAGGCTTGAAAGGTCAGTGCCCTCCTAACTATACCCAAGCAATCCGAGTGTGTTGGCAATGTCCATTTTGCTCTATTAGTTTATGGTCACCTAACTCTAACATTAAGTGGAATTTTCCTCCTATGGGATTTTCCCATGTATTTTACCAGGAAACATAGATAGCTCTGGCTAGAAAGGTCAGTGCCCTCCTAACCATACCCAAACACTCCGAGTTTGTTGGCGATGTTCATTTTGCTTTACGGGTTCATGGTAACCTAACCCTAACCCTAAGTGGAATTTTCCTCCAATGGGATTTTCCCATGTATTCTACCAGGAAACATAAATAGCACAGGCTAGAAAGGTCAGTGCCCTCCTAACTATACCCACGCAATCCGAGTGTGTTGGCAATGTCCATTTTGCTCTATTAATTTATGGTCACCTAACTCTAACATTAAGTGGAATTTTGCTCCAATAGGATTTTCCCATGTATTTTACCAGGAAACAAAGATAGGGCAGCCTAGAAAAGTCAGTACCCTCCTAACCATACTCAAGCAATCCGAGTTTGTTGGCGATGTTCATTTTGCTCTACGAGTTCATGGTAACCTATCCCTAACCCTAAGTGGAATTTTCCTCCAATGGGATTTTCCCATGTATTTTACCAGGAAACATAGATAGGGCAGTGTAAAAAAGTCAGTGCCCTCCTAACCATACCCAAGCATTCTGACTATGTTGGCGATGTCCATTTTGGTCTATTAGTTCATGGTGACCTAACCCTAACTCTAAGTGGAATTTTCATCCTATGGGATTTTCCCATGTATTTTACCAGGAAACATAAATAGCGCAGGCTAGAAAGGTCAGTGCCCTCCTAACTATACCCAAGCACTCCGAGTGTGTTGGCAATGTCCATTTTGCTCTATTAGTTCATGGTGACCTAAGCCTAACTCTAAGTGGAATTTTGCTCCAATGGGATTTTCCCATGTATTTTACCAGGAAACATAGATAGCGCAGGGTAGAAAGGTCAGTACCCTCCTAACCATATCCAAGCACTCTGAGTTTGTTGGCGATGTTCATTTTGCTCTACGACTTCATGGTAACCTAACCCTATGTGGAATTTTCCTCCAATGGGATTTTCCATGTATTTTACCAGGAAACATAGATAGGGCAGTCTAGAAAAGTCAGTACCCTCCTAACCATACCCAAGCAATCCGAGTTTGTTGGCGATGTTCATTTTGCTCTACGGGTTCATGGTAACCTATCCCTAACCCTAAGTGGAATTTTCCTCCAATGGGATTTTCCCATGTATTTTACCAGGAAACAGAGATAGGGCAGTCTAAAAAAGTCAGGGCCATTCTAACCATACCCAAGCATTCTGACTGTGTTGGCGATGTCCATTTTGCTCTATTAGTTCATGGTGACCTAACCCTAACTCTAAGTGGAATTTTCATCCTATGGGATTTTCCCATGTATTTTACCAGGAAACATAAATAGCGCAGGCTAGAAAGGTCAGTGCGCTCCTAATCATACCCAAGCACTCCGAGTTTGTTGGCGATGTTCATTTTGCTCTACGACTTCATGGTAACCTAACCCTAAGGGGAATTTTCCTACAATGGGATTTTCCATGTATTTTACCAGGAAACATAGATAGGCCAGCGTAGAAAAGTCAGTGCCCTCCTAACCATACCCAAGCACTCTGACTGTGTTGGCGATGTTCATTTTGCTCTACGAGTTCATGGTAACCTAACCCTAACCCTAAGTGGAATTTTCCTCCTATGGGATTTTCCCATGTATTTTACCACGAAACCTAAATAGCGCAGGCTAGAAAGGTCAGTGCCCTCCTAACTATACCCAAGCACTCTGAGTGTGTTGGCAATGTCCATTTTGCTCTATTAGTTCATGGTGACCTAACCCTAACTCTAAGTGGAATTTTCCTCCTATGGGATTTTCCCATGTATTTTACCAGGAAACATAGATAGGTCAGTCTAGAAAAGTCAGTACCCTCCTAACCATACCCAAGCAATCCAAGTTTGTTGGCGATGTTCATTTTCCTCTACGAGTTCATGGTAACCTAACCCTAACCCTAAGTGGAATTTTCCTCCTATGGGATTTTCCCATGTATTTTACCAGGAAACATAGATAGGGCAGTCTACAAAAGTCAGTGCCCTCCTAACCATACCCAAGCACTCTGACTGTGTTGGCGATGTCCATTTTGCTCTATGAGTTTATAGTCACATAACTCTAACATTAAGTGGAATTTTGCTCCAATGGGATTTTCCCATGTATTTTACCAGGAAACACAGATAGGGCAGCCTAGAAAAGTCAGTAACCTCCTAACCATACCCAAGCAATCCGAGTTTGTTGGCGATGTTCATTTTGCTCTACGAGTTCATGGTAACCTACCCCTAACCCTAAGTGGAATTTTCCTCCTATGGGATTTTCCCATGTATTTTACCAGGAAACATAGATAGGGCAGTCTACAAAAGTCAGTTCCCTCCTAACCATACCCAAGCACTCTGACTTTGTTGGCGATGTCCATTTTGCTCTATGAGTTTATGGTCACCTAACTATAACATTAAGTGGAATTTTGCTCCAATGGGATTTTCCCATGTATTTTACCAGGAAACACAGATAGGGCAGCCTAGAAAAGTCAGTACCCTCCTAACCATACCCAAGCAATCCGAGTTTGTTGGCGATGTTCATTTTGCTCTACGAGTTCATGCTAACCTATCCCTAACCCTAAGTGCAATTTTCCTCCAATGGGATTTTCCCATGTATTTTACCAGGAAACATAGATAGTGCAGGGTAGAAAGGTCAGTGCCCTCCTAACCATACCCAAGCACTCCGAGTTTGTTGGCGATGTTCATTTTGCTCTACGAGTTCATGGTAACCTAACCCTAACCCTAAGTGGAATTTTCCTCCAATGGGATTTTCCTATGTATTTTACCACGAAACCTAAATAGCGCAGGCTAGAAAGGTCAGTGCCCTCCTAACAATACCCAAGCACTCCGAGTGTGTTGGCAATGTCCATTTTGCTCTATTAGTTCATGGTGACCTAACCCTAACTCTAAGTGGAATTTTCCTCCTATGGGATTTTCCATGTATTTTACCAGGAAAAATAGATAGGTCAGTCTAGAAAAGTCAGTACCCTCCTAACCATACCCAAGCAATCCGAGTTTGTTGGCGATGTTCATTTTGCTCTACGAGTTCATGGTAACCTATCCCTAACCCTAAGTGGAATTTTCCTCCAATGGGATTTTCCCATGTATTTTACCAGGAAACATAGATAGCGCAGGCTAGAAAGGTCAGTGCCCTCCTAACCATACCCAAGCATTCTGACTATGTTGGCGATGTCCATTTTGCTCTATTAGTTCATGGTGACCTAACACTAACCCTAAGTGGAATTTTCCTCCAATGGGATTTTCCGATGTATTTTACCACGAAACCTAAATAGCGCAGGCTAGAAAGGTCAGTGCCCTCCTAACTATACCCAAGCACTCCGAGTGTGTTGGCAATGTCCATTTTGCTCTATTAGTTCATGGTGACCTAACCCTAACTCTAAGTGGAATTTTCCTCCTATGGGATTTTCCCATGTATTTTACCAGGAAACATAGATAGGGCAGTCTAGAAAAGTCAGTACCCTCCTAACCATACCCAAGCAATCCGAGTTTGTTGGCGATGTTCATTTTGCTCTACGAGTTCATGGTAACCTATCCCTAACCCTAAGTGGAATTTTCCTCCAATGGGATTTTCCCATGTATTTTACCAGGAAACATAGATAGGGCAGTCTAAAAAAGTCAGTGCTCTCCTAACCATACCCAAGCATTCTGACTATGTTGGCGATGTCCATTTTGCTCTATTAGTTCATGGTGACCTAACCCTAACTCTAAGTGGAATTTTCCTCCTATGGGATTTTCCCATGAATTTTACCAGGAAACATAGATAGGGCAGTGTAAAAAAGTCAGTGCCCTCCTAACCATACCCAAGCATTCTGACTATGTTGGCGATGTCCATTTTGGTCTATTAGTTCATGGTGACCTAACCCTAACTCTAAGTGGAATTTTCATCCTATGGGATTTTCCCATGTATTTTACCAGGAAACATAAATAGCGCAGGCTAGAAAGGTCAGTGCCCTCCTAACTATACCCAAGCACTCCGAGTGTGTTGGCAATGTCCATTTTGCTCTATTAGTTCATGGTGACCTAAGCCTAACTCTAAGTGGAATTTTGCTCCAATGGGATTTTCCCATGTATTTTACCAGGAAACATAGATAGCGCAGGGTAGAAAGGTCAGTGCCCTCCTAACCATATCCAAGCACTCTGAGTTTGTTGGCGATGTTCATTTTGCTCTACGACTTCATGGTAACCTAACCCTATGTGGAATTTTCCTCCAATGGGATTTTCCATGTATTTTACCAGGAAACATAGATAGGGCAGTCTAGAAAAGTCAGTACCCTCCTAACCATACCCAAGCAATCCGAGTTTGTTGGCGATGTTCATTTTGCTCTACGGGTTCATGGTAACCTATCCCTAACCCTAAGTGGAATTTTCCTCCAATGGGATTTTCCCATGTATTTTACCAGGAAAAAGAGATAGGGCAGTCTAAAAAAGTCAGGGCCATTCTAACCATACCCAAGCATTCTGACTGTGTTGGCGATGTCCATTTTGCTCTATTAGTTCATGGTGACCTAACCCTAACTCTAAGTGGAATTTTCATCCTATGGGATTTTCCCATGTATTTTACCAGGAAACATAAATAGCGCAGGCTAGAAAGGTCAGTGCGCTCCTAATCATACCCAAGCACTCCGAGTTTGTTGGCGATGTTCATTTTGCTCTACGACTTCATGGTAACCTAACCCTAAGGGGAATTTTCCTACAATGGGATTTTCCATGTATTTTACCAGGAAACATAGATAGGCCAGCGTAGAAAAGTCAGTGCCCTCCTAACCATACCCAAGCACTCTGACTGTGTTGGCGATGTTCATTTTGCTCTACGAGTTCATGGTAACCTAACCCTAACCCTAAGTGGAATTTTCCTCCTATGGGATTTTCCCATGTATTTTACCACGAAACCTAAATAGCGCAGGCTAGAAAGGTCAGTGCCCTCCTAACTATACCCAAGCACTCTGAGTGTGTTGGCAATGTCCATTTTGCTCTATTAGTTCATGGTGACCTAACCCTAACTCTAAGTGGAATTTTCCTCCTATGGGATTTTCCCATGTATTTTACCAGGAAACATAGATAGGTCAGTCTAGAAAAGTCAGTACCCTCCTAACCATACCCAAGCAATCCAAGTTTGTTGGCGATGTTCATTTTCCTCTACGAGTTCATGGTAACCTAACCCTAACCCTAAGTGGAATTTTCCTCCTATGGGATTTTCCCATGTATTTTACCAGGAAACATAGATAGGGCAGTCTACAAAAGTCAGTGCCCTCCTAACCATACCCAAGCACTCTGACTGTGTTGGCGATGTCCATTTTGCTCTATGAGTTTATAGTCACATAACTCTAACATTAAGTGGAATTTTGCTCCAATGGGATTTTCCCATGTATTTTACCAGGAAACACAGATAGGGCAGCCTAGAAAAGTCAGTAACCTCCTAACCATACCCAAGCAATCCGAGTTTGTTGGCGATGTTCATTTTGCTCTACGAGTTCATGGTAACCTACCCCTAACCCTAAGTGGAATTTTCCTCCTATGGGATTTTCCCATGTATTTTACCAGGAAACATAGATAGGGCAGTCTACAAAAGTCAGTTCCCTCCTAACCATACCCAAGCACTCTGACTTTGTTGGCGATGTCCATTTTGCTCTATGAGTTTATGGTCACCTAACTATAACATTAAGTGGAATTTTGCTCCAATGGGATTTTCCCATGTATTTTACCAGGAAACACAGATAGGGCAGCCTAGAAAAGTCAGTACCCTCCTAACCATACCCAAGCAATCCGAGTTTGTTGGCGATGTTCATTTTGCTCTACGAGTTCATCCTAACCTATCCCTAACCCTAAGTGCAATTTTCCTCCAATGGGATTTTCCCATGTATTTTACCAGGAAACATAGATAGTGCAGGGTAGAAAGGTCAGTGCCCTCCTAACCATACCCAAGCACTCCGAGTTTGTTGGCGATGTTCATTTTGCTCTACGAGTTCATGGTAACCTAACCCTAACCCTAAGTGGAATTTTCCTCCAATGGGATTTTCCTATGTATTTTACCACGAAACCTAAATAGCGCAGGCTAGAAAGGTCAGTGCCCTCCTAACAATACCCAAGCACTCCGAGTGTGTTGGCAATGTCCATTTTGCTCTATTAGTTCATGGTGACCTAACCCTAACTCTAAGTGGAATTTTCCTCCTATGGGATTTTCCATGTATTTTACCAGGAAAAATAGATAGGTCAGTCTAGAAAAGTCAGTACCCTCCTAACCATACCCAAGCAATCCGAGTTTGTTGGCGATGTTCATTTTGCTCTACGAGTTCATGGTAACCTATCCCTAACCCTAAGTGGAATTTTCCTCCAATGGGATTTTCCCATGTATTTTACCAGGAAACATAGATAGCGCAGGCTAGAAAGGTCAGTGCCCTCCTAACCATACCCAAGCATTCTGACTATGTTGGCGATGTCCATTTTGCTCTATTAGTTCATGGTGACCTAACACTAACCCTAAGTGGAATTTTCCTCCAATGGGATTTTCCGATGTATTTTACCACGAAACCTAAATAGCGCAGGCTAGAAAGGTCAGTGCCCTCCTAACTATACCCAAGCACTCCGAGTGTGTTGGCAATGTCCATTTTGCTCTATTAGTTCATGGTGACCTAACCCTAACTCTAAGTGGAATTTTCCTCCTATGGGATTTTCCCATGTATTTTACCAGGAAACATAGATAGGGCAGTCTAGAAAAGTCAGTACCCTCCTAACCATACCCAAGCAATCCGAGTTTGTTGGCGATGTTCATTTTGCTCTACGAGTTCATGGTAACCTATCCCTAACCCTAAGTGGAATTTTCCTCCAATGGGATTTTCCCATGTATTTTACCAGGAAACATAGATAGGGCAGTCTAAAAAAGTCAGTGCTCTCCTAACCATACCCAAGCATTCTGACTATGTTGGCGATGTCCATTTTGCTCTATTAGTTCATGGTGACCTAACCCTAACTCTAAGTGGAATTTTCCTCCTATGGGATTTTCCCATGTATTTTACCAGGAAACATAGATAGCGCAGGGTAGAAAGTTCAGTGCCCTCCTAACCATACCCAAGCACTCCGAGTTTGTTGGCGATGTTCATTTTGCTCTACGACTTCATGGTAACCTAACCCTAAGTGGAATTTTCCTACAATGGGATTTTCCATATATTTTACCAGGAAACATAGATAGGGCAGCCTAGAAAAGTCAGTGCCCTCCTAACCATACCCAAGCACTCTGACTGTGTTGGCGATGTTCATTTTGCTCTACGAGTTCATGGTAACCTAACCCTAACCCTAAGTGGAATTTTCCTCCTATGGGATTTTCCCATGTATTTTACCAGGAAACATAGATAGTGCTCGCTAGAAAGGTCAGTGCCCTCCTAACCATACCCAAACACTCTGCGTTTGTTGGCGATGTTCATTTTGCTCTACGAGTTCATGGTAACCTAACCCTAACCCTAAGTGGAATTTTCCTCCAATGGGATTTTCCGATGTATTTTACCACGAAACCTAAATAGCGCAGGCTAGAAAGGTCAGTGCCCTCCTAACTATACCCAAGCACTCCGAGTGTGTTGGCAATGTCCATTTTGCTCTATTAGTTCATGGTGACCTAACCCTAACTATAAGTAGAATTTTCCTCCTATGGGATTTTCCCATGTATTTTACCAGGAAACATAGATAGGGCAGTCTTCAAAAGTCAGTGCCCTCCTAACCATACCCAAGCACTCTGACTGTGTTGGCCATGTCCATTTTGCTCTATGGGTTTATGGTCACCTAACTCTAACATTAAGTGGAATTTTGCTCCAATGGGATTTTCCCATGTATTTTACCAGGAAACACAGATAGGGCAGCCTAGAAAAGTCAGTACCCTCCTAACCATACCCAAGCAATCATAGTTTCTTGGCGATGTTCATTTTGCTCTATGGGTTCATGGTAACCTATCCCTAACCCTAAGTGGAATTTTCCTCCAATGGGATTTTCCCATGTATTTTACCAGGAAACATAGATAGGGCAGTCTAAAAAATCAGTGCCCTCCTAACCATACCCAAGCATTCTGACTGTGTTGGCGATGTCGATTTTGCTCTATTAGTTCATGGTGACCTAACCCTAATTCTAAGTGGAATTTTCATCCTATGGGATTTTCCCATGTATTTTACCAGGAAACATAAATAGCGCAGGCTAGAAAGGTCAGTGCCCTCCTAACTATACCCAAGCACTCCAATTGTGTTGGCAGTGTCCATTTTGCTCTATTAGTTCATGGTGACCTAAGCCTAACTCTAAGTGGAATTTTCCTCCTATGGGATTTTCCCATGTATTTTACCAGGAAACATAGATAGCGCAGGGTAGAAAGATCAATGCCCTCCTAACCATATCCAAGCACTCTGAGTTTGTTGGCGATGTTCATTTTGCTCTACGACTTCATGGTAACCTAACCCTATGTGGAATTTTCCTCAAGTGGGATTTTCCATGTATTTTAACAGGAAACATAGATAGGGCAGTCTAGAAAAGTCAGTACCCTCCTAACCATACCCAAGCACTCCGAGTTTGGTGGCGATGTTCATTTTGCTCTATGAGTTCATGGTAACCTAACCCTAACCCTAAATGGAATTTTCCTCCAATGGGATTTTCCCATATATTTTACCAGGAAACATAAATAGCGCAGGCTAGAAAGGTCAGTGCCCTCCTAACTATACCCAAGCACTCCGAGTGTGTTGGCAATGTCCATTTTGCTCTATTAGTTCATGGTGACCTAAGCCTAACTCTTAGTGGAATTTTCCTCCTATGGGATTTTCCCATGTATTTTACCAGGAAACATAGATAGGGCAGTCTACAAAAGTCAGTGCCCTCCTAACCATACCCAAGCACTCAGAGTGTGTTGGCGATGTCCATTTTGCTTTACGAGTTCATGGTAACCTAACCCTAACCCTAAGTGGAATTTTCCTCCTATGGGATTTTCCCATGTATTCTACCAGGAAACATAAATAGTACAGGCTAGAAAGGTCAGTGCCCTCCTAACTATACCCAAGCACTCCGAGTGTGTTGGCAATGTCCATTTTGCTCTATTAGTTCATGGTGACCTAACCCTAACTCTAAGTGGAATTTTCCTCCTATGGGATTTCCCCATGTATTTTACCAGGAAACATAGATAGGGCAGTCTTCAAAAGTCAGTGCCCTCCTAACCATACCCAAGCACTCTGACTGTGTTGGCCATGTCCATTTTGCTCTATGGGTTTATGGTCACCTAACTCTAACATTAAGTGGAATTTTGCTCCAATGGGATTTTCCCATGTATTTTACCAGGAAACATAAATAGCGCAGGCTAGAAAGGTCAGTACCCTCCTAACCATACCCAAGCAATCATAGTTTCTTGGCGATGTTCATTTTGCTCTACGGGTTCATGGTAACCTATCCCTAACCCTAAGTGGAATTTTCATCCTATGGGATTTTCCCATGTATTTTACCAGGAAACATAAATAGCGCAGGCTAGAAAGGTCAGTGCCCTCCTAAGTATACCCAAGCACTCCGAGTGTGTTGGCAATGTCCATTTTGCTCTATTAGTTCATGGTGACCTAAGCCTAACTCTAAGTGGAATTTTCCTCCTATGGGATTTTCCCATGTATTTTACCAGGAAACATAGATAGCGCAGGGTAGAAAGGTCAGTGCCCTCCTAACTATACCCAAGCACTCCGAGTGTGTTGGCAATGTCCATTTTGCTCTATTAGTTCATGGTGACCTAAGCCTAACTCTAAGTGGAATTTTCCTCCTATGGGATTTTCCCATGTATTTTACCAGGAAACATAGATAGGGCAGTCTTCAAAAGTCAGTGCCCTCCTAACCATACCCAAGCAATCCGAGTTTGTTGGCGATGTTCATTTTGCTCTACGGGTTCATGGTAACCTATCCCTAACCCTAAGTGGAATTTTCCTCCAATGGGATTTTCCCATGTATTTTACCAGGAAACAGAGATAGGGCAGTCTAAAAAAGTCAGGTCCATTCTAACTATATCCAAGCATTCTGACTGTGTTGGCGATGTCCATTTTGCTCTATTAGTTCATGGTGACCTAACCCTAACTCTAAGTGGAATTTTCATCCTATGGGATTTTCCCATGTATTTTACCAGGAAACATAAATAGCGCAGGCTAGAAAGGTCAGTGCCCTCCTAACCATATCCAAGCACTCTGAGTTTGTTGGCGATGTTCATTTTGCTCTACGACTTCATGGTAACCTAACCCTATGTGGAATTTTCCTCCTATTGGATTTTCCATGTATTTTACCAGGAAACATAGATAGGGAAGTCTACAAAAGTCAGTGCCCTCCTAACCATACCCAAGCACTCTGACTGTGTTGGCAATGTCCATTTTGCTTTACGAGTTCATGGTAACCTAACCCTAACCCTAAGTGGAATTTTCCTCCTATGGGATTTTCCCATGTATTTTACCACGAAACCTAAATAGCGCAGGCTAGAAAGGTCAGTGCCCTCCTAACTATACCCAAGCACTCCGAGTGTGTTGGCAATGTCCATTTTGCTCTATTAGTTCATGGTGACCTAACCCTAACTGTAAGTGGAATTTTCCTGCTATGGGATTTTCCCATGTATTTTACCAGGAAACATAGATAGCGCAGGGTAGAAAGGTCAGTGCCCTCCTAACCATACCCAAGCACTCCGAGTTTGTTGGCGATGTTCATTTTGCTCTACGACTTCATGGTAACCTAAGCCTATGTGGAATTTTCCTACAATGGGATTTTCCATGTATTTTACCAGGAAACATAGATAGGGCAGCCTAGAAAAGTCAGTGCCCTCCTAACCATACCCAAACACTCCGCGTTTGTTGGCGATGTTCATTTTGCTCTACGAGTTCATGGTAACCTAACCCTAACCCTAAGTGGAATTTTCCTCCAATGGGATTTTCCGATGTATTTTGCCACGAAACCTAAATAGCGCAGGCTAGAAAGGTCAGTGCCCTCCTAACTATACCCAAGCACTCCGAGTGTGTTGGCAATGTCCATTTTGCTCTATTAGTTCATGGTGACCTAACCCTAACTCTAAGTGGAATTTTCCTCCTATGGGATTTCCCCATGTATTTTACCAGGAAACATAGATAGGGCAGTCTTCAAAAGTCAGTGCCCTCCTAACCATACCCAAGCACTCTGACTGTGTTGGCCATGTCCATTTTGCTCTATGGGTTTATCGTCACCTAACTCTAACATTAAGTGGAATTTTGCTCCAATGGGATTTTCCCATGTATTTTACCAGGAAACACAGATAGGGCAGCCTAGAAAAGTCAGTACCCTCCTAACCATACCCAAGCAATCCTAGTTTGTTGGCGATGTTCATTTTGCTCTACGGGTTCATGGTAACCTATCCCTAACCCTAAGTGGAATTTTGCTCCAATGGGATTTTCCCATGTATTTTACCAGGAAACATAGATAGGGTAGTCTAAAAAATCAATGCCCTCCTCACCATACCCAAGCATTCTGACTTTGTTGGCGATGTCGATTTTGCTCTATTAGTTCATGGTGACCTAACCCTAACTCTAAGTGGAATGTTCATCCTATGGGATTTTCCCATGTATTTTACCAGGAAACATAAATAGCGCAGGCTAGAAAGGTCAGTGCCCTCCTAACTATACCCAAGCACTCTGACTGTGTTGGCGATGTTCATTTTCCTCTACGACTTCATGGTAACCTAACCCTAACCCTAAGTGGAATTTTCCTCCTATGGGATTTTCCCATGTATTTTACCAGGAAACATAGATAGGGAAGTCTACAAAAGTCAGTGCCCTCCTAACCATACCCAAGCACTCTGACTGTGTTGGCGATGTCCATTTTGCTCTACGAGTTCATGGTAACCTAACCCTAACCCTAAGTGGAATTTTCCTCCTATGGGATTTTCCCATGTATTTTACCAGGAAACATAGATAGCGCAGGGTAGAAAGGTCAGTGCCCTCCTAACCATACCCAAACACTCCGAGTTTGTTGGCGATGTTCATTTTGCTCTACGACTTCATGGTAACCTAACCCTATGTGGAATTTTCCTCCTATTGGATTTTCCATGCATTTTACCAGGAAACATAGATAGGGCAGTCTACAAAAGTCAGTGCCCTCCTAACCATACCGAAGCACTCTGACTGTGTTGGCAATGTCCATTTTGCTTTACGAGTTCATGGTAACCTAACCCTAACCCTAAGTGGAATTTTCCTCCAATGGGATTTTCCCATGTATTTTACCACGAAACCTAAATAGCGCAGGCTAGAAAGGTCAGTGCCCTCCTAACTATACCCAAGCACTCCAAGTGTGTTGGCAATGTCCATTTTGCTCTATTAGTTCATGGTGACCTAACCCTAACTCTAAGTGGAATTTTCCTCCTATGGGATTTTCCCATGTATTTTACCAGGAAACATAGATAGGGCAGTCTTCAAAGGTCAGTGCCCTCCTAACCATACCCAAGCACTCTGACTGTGTTGGCCATGTCCATTTTGCTCTATGGGTTTATGGTCACCTAACTCTAACATTAAGTGGAATTTTGCTCCAATGGGATTTTCCCATGTATTTTACCAGGAAACACAGATAGGGCAGCGTAGAAAAGTCAGTACCCTCCTAACCATACCCAAGCAATCCGAATTTGTTGGCGATGTTCATTTTGCTCTACGGGTTCATGGTAACCTAACCCTAACCCTAAGTGGAATTTTCCTCCAATGGGATTTTCCGATGTATTTTGCCACGAAACCTAAATAGCGCAGGCTAGAAAGGTCAGTGCCCTCCTAACTATACCCAAGCACTCCGAGTGTGTTGGCAATGTCCATTTTGCTCTATTAGTTCATGGTGACCTAACCCTAACTCTAAGTGGAATTTTCCTCCTATGGGATTTCCCCATGTATTTTACCAGGAAACATAGATAGGGCAGTCTTCAAAAGTCAGTGCCCTCCTAACCATACCCAAGCACTCTGACTGTGTTGGCCATGTCCATTTTGCTCTATGGGTTTATCGTCACCTAACTCTAACATTAAGTGGAATTTTGCTCCAATGGGATTTTCCCATGTATTTTACCAGGAAACACAGATAGGGCAGCCTAGAAAAGTCAGTACCCTCCTAACCATACCCAAGCAATCCTAGTTTGTTGGCGATGTTCATTTTGCTCTACGGGTTCATGGTAACCTATCCCTAACCCTAAGTGGAATTTTCCTCCAATGGGATTTTCCCATGTATTTTACCAGGAAACATAGATAGGGTAGTCTAAAAAATCAATGCCCTCCTCACCATACCCAAGCATTCTGACTTTGTTGGCGATGTCGATTTTGCTCTATTAGTTCATGGTGACCTAACCCTAACTCTAAGTGGAATGTTCATCCTATGGGATTTTCCCATGTATTTTACCAGGAAACATAAATAGCGCAGGCTAGAAAGGTCAGTGCCCTCCTAACTATACCCAAGCACTCTGACTGTGTTGGCGATGTTCATTTTCCTCTACGACTTCATGGTAACCTAACCCTAACCCTAAGTGGAATTTTCCTCCTATGGGATTTTCCCATGTATTTTACCAGGAAACATAGATAGGGAAGTCTACAAAAGTCAGTGCCCTCCTAACCATACCCAAGCACTCTGACTGTGTTGGCGATGTCCATTTTGCTCTACGAGTTCATGGTAACCTAACCCTAACCCTAAGTGGAATTTTCCTCCTATGGGATTTTCCCATGTATTTTACCAGGAAACATAGATAGCGCAGGGTAGAAAGGTCAGTGCCCTCCTAACCATACCCAAACACTCCGAGTTTGTTGGCGATGTTCATTTTGCTCTACGACTTCATGGTAACCTAACCCTATGTGGAATTTTCCTCCTATTGGATTTTCCATGCATTTTACCAGGAAACATAGATAGGGCAGTCTACAAAAGTCAGTGCCCTCCTAACCATACCGAAGCACTCTGACTGTGTTGGCAATGTCCATTTTGCTTTACGAGTTCATGGTAACCTAACCCTAACCCTAAGTGGAATTTTCCTCCAATGGGATTTTCCCATGTATTTTACCACGAAACCTAAATAGCGCAGGCTAGAAAGGTCAGTGCCCTCCTAACTATACCCAAGCACTCCAAGTGTGTTGGCAATGTCCATTTTGCTCTATTAGTTCATGGTGACCTAACCCTAACTCTAAGTGGAATTTTCCTCCTATGGGATTTTCCCATGTATTTTACCAGGAAACATAGATAGGGCAGTCTTCAAAGGTCAGTGCCCTCCTAACCATACCCAAGCACTCTGACTGTGTTGGCCATGTCCATTTTGCTCTATGGGTTTATGGTCACCTAACTCTAACATTAAGTGGAATTTTGCTCCAATGGGATTTTCCCATGTATTTTACCAGGAAACACAGATAGGGCAGCGTAGAAAAGTCAGTACCCTCCTAACCATACCCAAGCAATCCGAATTTGTTGGCGATGTTCATTTTGCTCTACGGGTTCATGGTAACCTAACCCTAACCCTAAGTGGAATTTTCCTCCAATGGGATTTTCCGATGTATTTTGCCACGAAACCTAAATAGCGCAGGCTAGAAAGGTCAGTGCCCTCCTAACTATACCCAAGCACTCCGAGTGTGTTGGCAATGTCCATTTTGCTCTATTAGTTCATGGTGACCTAACCCTAACTCTAAGTGGAATTTTCCTCCTATGGGATTTCCCCATGTATTTTACCAGGAAACATAGATAGGGCAGTCTTCAAAAGTCAGTGCCCTCCTAACCATACCCAAGCACTCTGACTGTGTTGGCCATGTCCATTTTGCTCTATGGGTTTATCGTCACCTAACTCTAACATTAAGTGGAATTTTGCTCCAATGGGATTTTCCCATGTATTTTACCAGGAAACACAGATAGGGCAGCCTAGAAAAGTCAGTACCCTCCTAACCATACCCAAGCAATCCTAGTTTGTTGGCGATGTTCATTTTGCTCTACGGGTTCATGGTAACCTATCCCTAACCCTAAGTGGAATTTTCCTCCAATGGGATTTTCCCATGTATTTTACCAGGAAACATAGATAGGGTAGTCTAAAAAATCAATGCCCTCCTCACCATACCCAAGCATTCTGACTTTGTTGGCGATGTCGATTTTGCTCTATTAGTTCATGGTGACCTAACCCTAACTCTAAGTGGAATGTTCATCCTATGGGATTTTCCCATGTATTTTACCAGGAAACATAAATAGCGCAGGCTAGAAAGGTCAGTGCCCTCCTAACTATACCCAAGCACTCTGACTGTGTTGGCGATGTTCATTTTCCTCTACGACTTCATGGTAACCTAACCCTAACCCTAAGTGGAATTTTCCTCCTATGGGATTTTCCCATGTATTTTACCAGGAAACATAGATAGGGAAGTCTACAAAAGTCAGTGCCCTCCTAACCATACCCAAGCACTCTGACTGTGTTGGCGATGTCCATTTTGCTCTACGAGTTCATGGTAACCTAACCCTAACCCTAAGTGGAATTTTCCTCCTATGGGATTTTCCCATGTATTTTACCAGGAAACATAGATAGCGCAGGGTAGAAAGGTCAGTGCCCTCCTAACCATACCCAAGCACTCCGAGTTTGTTGGCGATGTTCATTTTGCTCTACGACTTCATGGTAACCTAACCCTATGTGGAATTTTCCTCCTATTGGATTTTCCATGCATTTTACCAGGAAACATATATAGGGCAGTCTACAAAAGTCAGTGCCCTCCTAACCATACCGAAGCACTCTGACTGTGTTGGCAATGTCCATTTTGCTTTACGAGTTCATGGTAACCTAACCCTAACCCTAAGTGGAATTTTCCTCCAATGGGATTTTCCCATGTATTTTACCACGAAACCTAAATAGCGCAGGCTAGAAAGGTCAGTGCCCTCCTAACTATACCCAAGCACTCCAAGTGTGTTGGCAATGTCCATTTTGCTCTATTAGTTCATGGTGACCTAACCCTAACTCTAAGTGGAATTTTCCTCCTATGGGATTTTCCCATGTATTTTACCAGGAAACATAGATAGGGCAGTCTTCAAAGGTCAGTGCCCTCCTAACCATACCCAAGCACTCTGACTGTGTTGGCCATGTCCATTTTGCTCTATGGGTTTATGGTCACCTAACTCTAACATTAAGTGGAATTTTGCTCCAATGGGATTTTCCCATGTATTTTACCAGGAAACACAGATAGGGCAGCGTAGAAAAGTCAGTACCCTCCTAACCATACCCAAGCAATCCGAATTTGTTTGCGATGTTCATTTTGCTCTACGGGTTCATGGTAACCTAACCCTAACCCTAAGTGGAATTTTCCTCCTATTGGATTTTCCCATGTATTTTACCAGGAAACATAGATAGCGCAGGCTAGAAAGGTCAGTGCCCTCCTAACCATACCCAAGCATTCTGACTATGTTGGCGATGTCCATTTTGCTGTATTAGTTCATGGTGACCTAACCCTAACCCTAAGTGGAATTTTCCTCCAATGGGATTTTCCGATGTATTTTACCACGAAATCTAAATAGCGCAGGCTAGAAAGGTCAGTGCCCTGCTAACTATACCCAAGCACTCCGAGTGTGTTAGCAATGTCCATTTTGCTCTATTAGTTCATGGTGACCTAACCCTAACTCTAAGTGGAATTTTCCTCCTATGGGATTTTCCCATATATTTTACCAGGAAACATAGATAGGGCAGTCTCGAAAAGTCAGTACCCTCCTAACCATACCCAAGCAATCCGAGTTTGTTGGCGATGTTCATTTTGCTCTACGAGTTCATGGTAACCTATCCCTAACCCTAAGTGGAATTTTCCTCCAATGGGATTTTCCCCTGTATTTTACCAGGAAACATAGATAGGGCAGTCTAAAAAAGTCAGTTCCCTCCTAACCATACCCAAGCATTCTGACTATGTTGACGATGTCCATTTTGCTCTATTAGTTCACGGTGACCTAACCCTAACTCTAAGTGGAATTTTCCTCCTATGGGATTTTCCCATGTATTTTACCAGGAAACATAGATAGCGCAAGCTAGAAAGGTCAGTGCCCTCCTAACCATACCCAAATACGCTGAGTTTGTTGGCGATGTTCATTTTGCTCTACGACTTCATGGTAACCTAACCCTATGTGGAATTTTCCTCCTATTGGATTTTCCATGTATTTTACCAGGAAACATAGATAGGGCAGTCTACAAAAGTCAGTGCCCTCCTAACCATACCCAAGCACTCTGACTGTGTTGGCAATGTCCATTTTGCTCTATTAGTTCATGGTGCCCTAACCCTAACTCTAAGTGGAATTTTCCTCCAATGGGATTTTCCCATATATTTTACCAGAAAACATACATAGCGCAAGATAGAAAAGTAAGTGCCCTCCTAACCATACCCAAGCACTCCGAGTTTGTTGGCGATGTTCATTTTGCTCTACGAGTTCATGGTAACCTAACCCTAATCCTAAATGGAATTTTCCTCCTATGGGATTTTCCCATGTATTTTACCCGAAAACATAGATAGTGCAGGCTAGAAAAATCAGTGCCCTCCTAACCATACCCATGCACTCCGAGTTTGTTGGCAATATTCATTTTGCTCTACGAGTTCATGGTAACGTAACCCTGGACTCCAGAAGATGGTAGAGGATAGGAAGACCTGGAGGAACGTTGTCCATGGGGTCGCGATGGGTCGGACACGACTTCGCAATTAACAACAACAACAAACCCTAACCCTAAGTGGAATTTTCCTCCTATAGGATTTTCCCATGTATTTTACCAGGAAATATAGATAGGGCAGGCTAGAAAGGTCAGTGCCCTCCTAACCATACCCAAGCACTCCGAGTTTGTTGGCGATGTTCATTTTGCTCTACGAGTTCATGGTAACCTAACCCTAACCCTAAATGGAATTTTCCTCCTATGGGATTTTCCCATGTATTTTACCCGAAAACATAGATAGTGCAGGCTAGAAAAATCAGTGCCCTCCTAACCATACCCATGCACTCCGAGTTTGTTGGCAATATTCATTTTGCTCTACGAGTTCATGGTAACGTAACCCTGGACTCCAGAAGATGGTAGAGGATAGGAAGACCTGGAGAAACGTTGTCCATGGGGTCGCGATGGGTCGGACACGACTTCGCAATTAACAACAACAACAAACCCTAACCCTAAGTGGAATTTTCCTCCTATAGGATTTTCCCATGTATTTTACCAGGAAATATAGATAGGGCAGGCTAGAAAGGTCAGTGCCCTCCTAACCATACCCAAGCACTCCGAGTTTGTTGGTGATGTTCATTTTGCTCTACGAGTTCATGCTAACCTAACCCTAACCCTGAGTGGAATTTTCCTCCAAAGGGATTTTCCCCTGTATTTTACCAGGAAACATAGATAGGGCAGCCTAGAAAAGTCAGTTCCGTCCTAACCATACCCAAGCACTGTGAGTATGTTGGCGATGTCCATTTTGCTCTATGGGTTTATGGTCACCTAACTCTAAGATTAAGTGGAATTTTGCTCCAAACGGGATCTTCCCATGTATTTTACCAGGAAACATAGATATGGCAGCCGAGAAAAGTCAGTTCCCTCCTAATCATACCCAAGCACTCCGAGTTTGTTGGTGATATTCATTTTGCTCTACGGGTTCATGGTAACGTAACCCTAACACTAAGTGGAATTTTCCTCCTATGGGATTTTCCCATATATTTTACCAGGAAACATAGATAGTGCAGGCTAGAAAGGTCAGTGCCCTCCTAACTATACCCAACAATACGGGTTTGTTGGCAATGTTCATTTTTCTCTATGAGTTTATGGTGACCTAACCCTAAGCCTAAGTGGAATTTTCCTCCTATGGGATTTTTCCATGTATTTTACCAGAAAACATAGATAGGGCAGCCTAGAAAAGTCAGTTCCCTCCAAACCATACTCAAGCACTCCGAGTGTGTTGGCAATGTCCATTTTGTTCTATGAGTTCATGATGCTCTAACCCTAACTCTAAGTGGAATTTTCCTCCAATGGGATTTTCCCATTTATTTTACCCGAAAACATAGATAGCGCAGGCTAGAAAAGTGAGTGCCCTCCTAACCATACCCAAGAACTCCGAGTTTGTTGGCGATGTTCATTTTGCTCTATGTGTTCATGGTAAACTAACTCTAACATTAAGTAGAATTTTCCTCCAATGGGATTTTCCCATGTATTTTACCCGAAAACATACATAGTGCAAGCTAGAAAAGTAAGTTCCCTCCTAACCATACCCATGCACTACGAGTTTGTTGGCAATATTAATTTTGCTCTACGAGTTCATGGTAACGTAACCCTAACCCTAAGTGGAATTTTCCTCCTATATTATTTTCCCATGTATTTTACCAGGAAACATAGATAGCGCAGGCTAGAAAGCTCAGTGCCCTGCTAACCATACCATAGCACTCCGAATGTGTTGCAAATGTCCATTTTACTCTATTAGTTCATGGTGCCCTAACCCTAACTCTAAGTGGAATTTTCCTCCAATGGGATTTTCCCATATATTTTACCAGAAAACATACATAGCGCAAGCTAGAAAAGTAAGTGCCCTCCTAACCATACCCAAGCACTCCGAGTTTGTTGGCAATGTTCATTTTGCTCTACGAGTTCATGGTAACCTAACCCTAACCCTAAATGGAATTTTCCTCCTATGGGATTTTCCCATGTATTTTACCCGAAAACATAGATAGTGCAGGCTAGAAAATCAGTGCCCTCCTAACAATACCCATGCACTCCGAGTTTGTTGGTGATGTTCATTTTTCTCTATGAGTTTATGGTGACCTAACCCTAAGCCTAAGTTGAATTTTACTCAAATGGGATTTTTCTATGTATTTTACCAGAAAACATAGATAGGGCAGCCTAGAAAAGTCAGTTCCCTCCTAACCATACCAGAGCACTCCGAGTGTGTTGGCAATCTCCATTTTGTTCTATGAGTTCATGATGCCCTAACCCTAACTCTAAGTGGAATTTTCCTCCAATGGGATTTTCCCATGTATTTTACCAGGAAACATAGATAGGGCAGCCTAGAAAAGTCAGTTCCCTCCAAACCATACCCAAGCACTCCGAGTGTGTTGGCAATGTCCATTTTGCTCTATTAGTTCATGGTGACCTAACCCTAACCATAAGTGGAATTTTCCTCCTATGAGATTTTCCCATGTATTTTACCCGAAAACATACATAGCGCAAGCTAGAAAAGTAAGTGCCCTCCTAACCATACCCAAGCACTCCGAGTTTGTTGGTGATGTTCATTTTGCTCTACGAGTTCATGGTAACCTAACCCTAACCCTAAATGGAATTTTCCTCCTATGGGATTTTCCCATGTATTTTACCCGAAAACATTGATCGTGCAGGCTAGAAAAGTCAGTGCCCTCCTAAGCATACCCATGCACTCCGAGTTTGTTGGCAATATTCATTTTGCTCTACGAGTTCATGGTAACGTAACCCTAACCCTAACTAGAATTTTCCTCCTATGTTATTTTCCCATGTATTTTACCAGGAAACATAGATAGTGCAGGCTAGAAAAGTCAGTGCCCTCCTAACCATACCCATGCACTCCGAGTTTGTTCGTGATGTTCATTTTTCTCTATGAGTTTATGGTGACCTAACCCTAAGCCTAAGCTGAATTTTACTCAAATGGGATTTTTCCATGTATTTTACCAGAAAACATAAATAGGGCAGCCTAGAAAATCAATTCCCTCCTAACTATACCAGAGCACTCCGAGTGTGTTGGCAATGTCCATTTTGTTCTATGAGTTCATGATGCCCTAACCCTAACTCTAAATGGAATTTTCCTCCAATGGGATTTTCCCATTTATTTTACAAGGAAACATAGATAGCGCAGGCTAAAAAGGTCAGGTCCCTCTTAACCATACCCAAGCACTCCGAGTGTGTTGGCAATGTCCATTTTGCTCTAATAGTTCATGGTGACCTAACCCTAACTCTAAGTGGAATTTTCCTCCTATGGGATTTTCCCATGTATTTTACCAGGAAACATAGATAGCGCAAGCTAGAAAGGTCAGTGCCCTCCTAACCATACCCAAATACGCTGAGTTTGTTGGCGATGTTCATTTTGCTCTACGACTTCATGGTAACCTAACCCTATGTGGAATTTTCCTCCTATTGGATTTTCCATGTATTTTACCAGGAAACATAGATAGGGCAGTCTACAAAAGTCAGTGCCCTCCTAACCATACCCAAGCACTCTGACTGTGTTGGCAATGTCCATTTTGCTCTATTAGTTCATGGTGCCCTAACCCTAACTCTAAGTGGAATTTTCCTCCAATGGGATTTTCCCATATATTTTACCAGAAAACATACATAGCGCAAGATAGAAAAGTAAGTGCCCTCCTAACCATACCCAAGCACTCCGAGTTTGTTGGCGATGTTCATTTTGCTCTACGAGTTCATGGTAACCTAACCCTAATCCTAAATGGAATTTTCCTCCTATGGGATTTTCCCATGTATTTTACCCGAAAACATAGATAGTGCAGGCTAGAAAAATCAGTGCCCTCCTAACCATACCCATGCACTCCGAGTTTGTTGGCAATATTCATTTTGCTCTACGAGTTCATGGTAACGTAACCCTGGACTCCAGAAGATGGTAGAGGATAGGAAGACCTGGAGGAACGTTGTCCATGGGGTCGCGATGGGTCGGACACGACTTCGCAATTAACAACAACAACAAACCCTAACCCTAAGTGGAATTTTCCTCCTATAGGATTTTCCCATGTATTTTACCAGGAAATATAGATAGGGCAGGCTAGAAAGGTCAGTGCCCTCCTAACCATACCCAAGCACTCCGAGTTTGTTGGCGATGTTCATTTTGCTCTACGAGTTCATGGTAACCTAACCCTAACCCTAAATGGAATTTTCCTCCTATGGGATTTTCCCATGTATTTTACCCGAAAACATAGATAGTGCAGGCTAGAAAAATCAGTGCCCTCCTAACCATACCCATGCACTCCGAGTTTGTTGGCAATATTCATTTTGCTCTACGAGTTCATGGTAACGTAACCCTGGACTCCAGAAGATGGTAGAGGATAGGAAGACCTGGAGAAACGTTGTCCATGGGGTCGCGATGGGTCGGACACGACTTCGCAATTAACAACAACAACAAACCCTAACCCTAAGTGGAATTTTCCTCCTATAGGATTTTCCCATGTATTTTACCAGGAAATATAGATAGGGCAGGCTAGAAAGGTCAGTGCCCTCCTAACCATACCCAAGCACTCCGAGTTTGTTGGTGATGTTCATTTTGCTCTACGAGTTCATGCTAACCTAACCCTAACCCTGAGTGGAATTTTCCTCCAAAGGGATTTTCCCCTGTATTTTACCAGGAAACATAGATAGGGCAGCCTAGAAAAGTCAGTTCCGTCCTAACCATACCCAAGCACTGTGAGTATGTTGGCGATGTCCATTTTGCTCTATGGGTTTATGGTCACCTAACTCTAAGATTAAGTGGAATTTTGCTCCAAACGGGATCTTCCCATGTATTTTACCAGGAAACATAGATATGGCAGCCGAGAAAAGTCAGTTCCCTCCTAATCATACCCAAGCACTCCGAGTTTGTTGGTGATATTCATTTTGCTCTACGGGTTCATGGTAACGTAACCCTAACACTAAGTGGAATTTTCCTCCTATGGGATTTTCCCATATATTTTACCAGGAAACATAGATAGTGCAGGCTAGAAAGGTCAGTGCCCTCCTAACTATACCCAACAATACGGGTTTGTTGGCAATGTTCATTTTTCTCTATGAGTTTATGGTGACCTAACCCTAAGCCTAAGTGGAATTTTCCTCCTATGGGATTTTTCCATGTATTTTACCAGAAAACATAGATAGGGCAGCCTAGAAAAGTCAGTTCCCTCCAAACCATACTCAAGCACTCCGAGTGTGTTGGCAATGTCCATTTTGTTCTATGAGTTCATGATGCTCTAACCCTAACTCTAAGTGGAATTTTCCTCCAATGGGATTTTCCCATTTATTTTACCCGAAAACATAGATAGCGCAGGCTAGAAAAGTGAGTGCCCTCCTAACCATACCCAAGAACTCCGAGTTTGTTGGCGATGTTCATTTTGCTCTATGTGTTCATGGTAAACTAACTCTAACATTAAGTAGAATTTTCCTCCAATGGGATTTTCCCATGTATTTTACCCGAAAACATACATAGTGCAAGCTAGAAAAGTAAGTTCCCTCCTAACCATACCCATGCACTACGAGTTTGTTGGCAATATTAATTTTGCTCTACGAGTTCATGGTAACGTAACCCTAACCCTAAGTGGAATTTTCCTCCTATATTATTTTCCCATGTATTTTACCAGGAAACATAGATAGCGCAGGCTAGAAAGCTCAGTGCCCTGCTAACCATACCATAGCACTCCGAATGTGTTGCAAATGTCCATTTTACTCTATTAGTTCATGGTGCCCTAACCCTAACTCTAAGTGGAATTTTCCTCCAATGGGATTTTCCCATATATTTTACCAGAAAACATACATAGCGCAAGCTAGAAAAGTAAGTGCCCTCCTAACCATACCCAAGCACTCCGAGTTTGTTGGCAATGTTCATTTTGCTCTACGAGTTCATGGTAACCTAACCCTAACCCTAAATGGAATTTTCCTCCTATGGGATTTTCCCATGTATTTTACCCGAAAACATAGATAGTGCAGGCTAGAAAATCAGTGCCCTCCTAACAATACCCATGCACTCCGAGTTTGTTGGTGATGTTCATTTTTCTCTATGAGTTTATGGTGACCTAACCCTAAGCCTAAGTTGAATTTTACTCAAATGGGATTTTTCTATGTATTTTACCAGAAAACATAGATAGGGCAGCCTAGAAAAGTCAGTTCCCTCCTAACCATACCAGAGCACTCCGAGTGTGTTGGCAATCTCCATTTTGTTCTATGAGTTCATGATGCCCTAACCCTAACTCTAAGTGGAATTTTCCTCCAATGGGATTTTCCCATGTATTTTACCAGGAAACATAGATAGGGCAGCCTAGAAAAGTCAGTTCCCTCCAAACCATACCCAAGCACTCCGAGTGTGTTGGCAATGTCCATTTTGCTCTATTAGTTCATGGTGACCTAACCCTAACCATAAGTGGAATTTTCCTCCTATGAGATTTTCCCATGTATTTTACCCGAAAACATACATAGCGCAAGCTAGAAAAGTAAGTGCCCTCCTAACCATACCCAAGCACTCCGAGTTTGTTGGTGATGTTCATTTTGCTCTACGAGTTCATGGTAACCTAACCCTAACCCTAAATGGAATTTTCCTCCTATGGGATTTTCCCATGTATTTTACCCGAAAACATTGATCGTGCAGGCTAGAAAAGTCAGTGCCCTCCTAAGCATACCCATGCACTCCGAGTTTGTTGGCAATATTCATTTTGCTCTACGAGTTCATGGTAACGTAACCCTAACCCTAACTAGAATTTTCCTCCTATGTTATTTTCCCATGTATTTTACCAGGAAACATAGATAGTGCAGGCTAGAAAAGTCAGTGCCCTCCTAACCATACCCATGCACTCCGAGTTTGTTCGTGATGTTCATTTTTCTCTATGAGTTTATGGTGACCTAACCCTAAGCCTAAGCTGAATTTTACTCAAATGGGATTTTTCCATGTATTTTACCAGAAAACATAAATAGGGCAGCCTAGAAAATCAATTCCCTCCTAACTATACCAGAGCACTCCGAGTGTGTTGGCAATGTCCATTTTGTTCTATGAGTTCATGATGCCCTAACCCTAACTCTAAATGGAATTTTCCTCCAATGGGATTTTCCCATTTATTTTACCAGGAAACATAGATAGCGCAGGCTAAAAAGGTCAGGTCCCTCTTAACCATACCCAAGCACTCCGAGTGTGTTGGCAATGTCCATTTTGCTCTAATAGTTCATGGTGACCTAACCCTAACCCTAAGTGGAATTTTCCTCCTATGTTATTTTTCCATGTATTTTACCAGGAAACATAGATAGTGAACTCATAGAGCAAAATGAATATCGCCAACAAACTCGGAGTGCTTGGGTATAGTTAGGAGGGCACTGACTTTTCAAACCTGTGCTATCTATGTTTCCTGGTAAAATACATGGAAAAATAACATAGGAGGAAAATTCCACTTAGGGTTAGGGTTACGTTACCATGAACTCGTAGAGCAAAATGAATATCGCCAACAAACTCGGAGTGCATGGGTATGGTTAGGAGGGCACTGACATTTCTAGCCTGCACTATCTATGTTTTCAGGTAAAATACATGGGAAAATCCCATAGGAGGAAAATTCCACTTAGGGTTAGGGTTAGGTTACCATGAACTCGTAGAGCAAAATGAACATCGCCAACAAACTCGGAGTGCTTGGGTATGGTTAGGAGGGCACTGACTTTTCAAACCTGCGCTATCTTTGTTTCCTGGTAAAATACAGGGGAAAATCCCATAGGAGGAAAATTCCACTTAGGGTTAGGGTTAGGTTACCATGAACTTGAAGAGCAAAATGAACATCGCCAACAAACTCGGAGTGCTTGGGTATGGTTAGGAGGGCACTGACCTTTCTAGCCTGCGCTATCTCTGTTTCCTGGTAAAATACAGGGGAAAATCACATTGGAGGAAAATTCCACTTAGGGTTAGGGTTAGGTTCCCATGAAATCATAGAGCAAAATGAACATTGCCAACACACTCGGAGTGCTTTGGTATGGTTAGGAGGGAACTGACTTTTCTAGGCTGCCCTATCTATATTTCCTGGTAAAATACATGGGAAAATCCCATTTGACTAAAATTCAACTTAGGCTTAGGGTTAAGTCACCATAAACTCATAGAGAAAAATGAACATTGCCAACAAACTCGTATTGTTTGGGGATAGTTATGAGGGCACTGACCTTTCTAGCCTGCGCTATTTAGGTTTCATGGTAAAATACATGGGAAAATCCCAATGGAGCAAAATTCCACTTAGGGTTAAGGTTAGGTTACCATGAACTCGTAGAGCAAAATGAACATCGCCAACAAACTCGGAGTGCTTGGGTATGGTTAGGAGGGCACTGACCTTTCTAGCCTGCGCTATCTATGTTGCCTGGTAAAATACATGGGAAAATCCTATAGGAGGAAAATTCCACTTAGGGTTGGGTTACATCACCATGAACTAAGGGAGCAAAATGGACATTGCCAACACACTCGGAGTGCTTTCGTATGGTTAGGAGGGAACTGAATTTTCTAGGCTGCCCTATCTATGTTTCATGGTAAAATATATGGGAAAATCCCATTGGAGAAAATTCCACTTAGAGTTAGGGTCAGGGAACCATGAACTAATAGAGCAAAATGGACATTGGCAAAACATTCGGAGTGCTTTGGTATGATTAGGAGGGAACTGACTGTTCTAGGCTGCGCTATTTATGTTTTCTGGTAAAATACATGGAAAAATCAAATTTGAGGAAAATTCCACTTAGGCTTAGGGTTAGGTCACCATAAACTCATAGGGAAAAATGAACATTGCCAACAAACTCGTATTGTTGGGTATAGTTAGGAGGGCACTGACCTTTCTAGCCTGCGCTATTTATGTTTCCTGGTAAAATACATGGGAGAAATACCATAGGAGGAAAATTCCACTTAGGGTTAGGGTTACGTTACCATGAACTCGTAGAGCAAAATGAACATCGCCAACAAACTCAGAGTGCTTGGGTATGGTTAGGAGGGCACTGACTTTTCTCGCCTGCGCTATCTGTGTTTCCTGGTAAAATACATGGGAAAATCCCATAGGAGGAAAATTCCACTTAGGGTTGGGTTACGTCACCATGAACTAAGAGAGCAAAATGGACATTGCCAAGACACTCGGAGTGCTTTCATATGGTTAGGAGGGAACTGACTTTTCTAGGCTGCCCTATCTATGTTTCCTGGTAAATTATATGGGAAAATCCCATTGGAGGAAAATTCCACTTAGAGTTAGGGTTAGGGAACCATTAACTAATAGAGCAAAATGGACATTGGCAATACATTAGGAGTGCTTTGGTATGATTAGGAGGGAAATGACTGTTCTAGGCTGCGCTATCTATGTTTTCTGGTAAAATACATGGAAAAAACCAATTTGGGGAAAATTCCACTTAGGCTTAGGGCTAGGTCACCATAAACTCATAGAAAAAAATGGACATTGCCAACAAACTTGTGTTGTTGGGTATAGTTAGGAGGGCACTGACCTTTCTACCCTGCGCTATCTATGTTTCCTGGTAAAATACATGGGAAAATACCATAGGAGGAAAATTCCACTCAGGGTTCGGGTTACGTTACCATGAACTCTTAGAGCAAAATGAACATCGCCAACAAACTCAGAGTGTTTGGGTATGGTTAGGAGGGCACTGACTTTTCTAGCCTGCGCTATCTATGTTTCCTGGCAAAATACATTGGAGGAAAATTCCACTTAGGGTTAGGGTTAGGTTAGCATGAACTCGTAGAGCAAAATGAACATCGTCAATAAACTCAGAGTGATTAGGTATGGTTAGGAGGGGACTGAGCATTCTAGCCTGCGCTATCTATATTTCCTGGTAAAATACATAGGAAAATCCTATTTGAGGAAAATTCCACTTAGGGTTAGGGTTAGGTTACCATGAACTTGAAGAGCAAAATGAACATCGCCAACTAACTCGGAGTGCTTGGGTATGCTTAGGAGGGCACTGACCTTTCTAGCCTGCGCTATCTATGTTTCCTGGTAAAATAGATGGGAAAATCCTATAGGAGGAAAATTCCACTTAGGGTTAGGGTTAAGTCACCATGAACTAATAGAGCAAAATGGACATTGGCAACACATTCGGAGTGCTATGGTATGGTTAGGAGGGCACTGACCTTTCTACCCTGCGCTATCTATGTTTCCTGGTAAAATACATGGGAAAATCCCATTGGAGCAAAATTCCACTTAGAGTTAGGCTTAGGTCACCATGAACTAATAGAGCAAAATGGACATTGCCAACACACTCGGAGTGCTTGGGTATAGTTAGGAGGGCACTGACCTTTCTAGCCTGCGCTATTTATGTTTCCTGGTAAAATACATGGGAAAATCCCATAGGAGGAAAATTCCGCTTAGGCTTAGGGTTACGTTACCATAAACCCGTAGAGCAAAATGAATATCACCAACAAACTCGGAGTGCTTGGGTATTGTTAGGAGGGCACTGACCTTTCTAGCCTGCGCTATTAGTTCATGGTGCCCTAAACCTAACTCTAAGTGGAATTTTCCTCCTATGGGAAATACATGGTGCCTCTTAACCATATCCAAGCACTCCGAGTTTTTTGGCGATACTCATTTTTTTGGCGATACTCAACCCTACGAGTTCATGGTAACGTAACCCTAACCTTATGTGGAATTTTTCTCCTATGGGATTTTTGCATGTATTTTAACAGGTAACATAAATAGCGCAGGCTAGAAAGCTCGGTGCCCTGCTAACCATACCAAAGCACTCCGAGTGTGTTGGCAATGTCCATTTTTCTCTCTTATTTCATGGTGACCTAACCCTAACCCTAAGTGGAATTTTCCTGCTATAGGATTTTCGCATGTATTTTAGCAGGAAAAATAGTGCAGGCGAGAAAGGTCACTGCTTCTAACCATACCCAAGAACTCCCAGTTTGTTGGCGATGTTTATTTTTGCTCTATGCGTTCATGGTAAACTAACTCTAAGATTAAGTGGAATTTTGCTCCAATGGGATTTTGTCATATATTTTACCAGGAAACATAGATAGCACAGGCTAGAAAGGTCAGTGCCCTCCTAACCATACCCAAGCACTCTGAGTTTGTTGGGGATATTCATTTTGCTCTATGAGTTCATGGTAACCTAACCTTAATCCTAAGTGGAATTTTCCTCCTATGGGATTTTCCCATGTATTTTACCAGGAAACATAGATAGGGCAGCCTAGAAAGGTCAGTGCCCTCCTAACCATACCCAAGCACTCTGACTGTGTTGGCGATGTCCATTTTGCTCTACGAGTTCATGGTAACCTAACCCTAACCCTAAGTGGAATTTTCCTCCTATGGGATTTTCCCATGTATTTTACCAGGAAACATAGATAGCGCTGGGTAGAAAGGTCAGTGCCCTCCTAACCATACCCAAACACTCCGAGTTTGTTGGCGATGTTCATTTTGCTTTAGGAGTTCATGGTAACCTAACCCTAACCCTAAGTGGAATTTTCCTCCAATGGGATTTTCCCATGTATTCTACCAGGAAACATAAATAGCACAGGCTAGAAAGGTCAGTGCCCTCCTAACTATACCCAAGCAATCCGAGTGTGTTGCCAATGTCCATTTTGCTCTATTAATTTATGGTCACCTAACTCTAACATTAAGTGGAATTTTGCTCCAATAAGATTTTCCCATGTATTTTACCAGGAAACACAGATAGGGCAGCCTAGAAAAGTCAGTGCCCTCCTAACCATACCCAAGCACTCTGACTGTGTTGGTGATGTGCATTTTGCTCTATGAGTTTATGGTCACCTAACTCTAACATTAAGTGGAATTTTGCTTTAGGAGTTCATGGTAACCTAACCCTAACCCTAAGTGGAATTTTCCTCCTATGGGATTTTCCCATGTATTTTACCAGGAAACATAGATAGGGCAGTCTACAAAAGTCAGTGCCCTCCTAACCATACCCAAGCACTCTGACTGTGTTGGCGATGTCCATTTTGCTCTACGAGTTCATGGTAACCTAACCCTAACCCTAAGTGGAATTTTCCTCCTATGGGATTTTGCCATGTATTTTACCAGGAAACATAGATAGCGCTGGGTAGAAAGGTCAGTGCCCTCCTAACTATACCCAACAATACGGGTTTGTTGGCAATGTTCATTTTTCTCTATGAGTTTATGGTGACCTAACCCTAAGCCTAAGTGGAATTTTCCTCCTATGGGATTTTCCCATGTATTTTACCCAAAAACATAGATAGCGCAGGCTAGAAAGGTGAGTGCCCTCCTAACCATACCCAAGCACTCCGAGTTTGTTGGCGATGTTCATTTTGCTCTATGTGTTCATGGTAAATTAACTCTAACATTAAGTGCAGGCTAGAAAGGTCAGTGCCCTACTAACCACACCCATGCACTCCGAGTTTGTTGGTGATGTTCATTTTACCAGGAAACATAGATAGCGCTGGGTAGAAAGGTCAGTGCCCTCCTAACTATACCCAACAATACGGGTTTGTTGGCAATGTTCATTTTTCTCTAAGAGTTTATGGTGACCTAACGCTAACCCTAAGTGGAATTTTACTCAAATGGGATATTTCCATGTATTTTACCAGAAAACATAGATAGGGAAGCCTAGAAAAGTCAGTTCCCTCCAAACCATACTCAAGCACTCCGAGTGTGTTGGCAATGTCCATTTTTTCTATTAGTTCATGATGCTCTAACCCTAACTCTAAGTGGAATTTTCCTCCAATGGGATTTTCCCATGTATTTTACCCGAAAACATAGATAGCGTAGGCTAGAAAAGTGAGTGCCCTCCTAACCATACCCAAGAACTCCGAGTTTGTTGGCGATGTTCATTTTGCTCTATGTGTTCATGGTAAACTAACTCTAACATTAAGTGGAATTTTCCTCCAATGGGATTTTCCCATGTATTTTACCCGAAAACATACATAGTGCAAGCTAGAAAAGTAAGTGCCCTCCTAACCATACCCATGCACTCTGAGTTTGTTGGCGATATTAATTTTGCTCTACGAGTTCATGGTAACGTAACCCTAACACTAAGTGGAATTTTCCTCCTATATTATTTTCCCATGTATTTTACCAGGAAACATAGATAGCGCAGGCTAGAAAGCTCAGTGTCCTGCTAACCATACCATAGCACTCCGAATGTGTTGCCAATGTGCATTTTGCTCTATTAGTTCATGGTGCCCTAACCCTAACTCTAAGTGGAATTTTCCTCCAATGGGATTTTCCCATATATTTTACCAGAAAACATACATAGCGCAAGCTAGAAAAGTAAGTGCCCTCCTAACCATACCCAAGCACTCCGAGTTTGTTGGCGATGTTCATTTTGCTCTACGAGTTCATGGTAACCTAACCCTAACCCTAAATGGAATTTTCCTCCTATGGGATTTTCCCATGTATTTTACCCGAAAACATAGATAGTGCAGGCTAGAAAAATCAGTGCCCTCCTAACCATACCCATGCACTCCGAGTTTGTTGGCAATATTCATTTTGCTCTACGAGTTCATGGTAACGTAACCCTGGACTCCAAAAGATGGTAGAGGATAGGAAGACCTGGAGGAACGTTGTCCATGGGGTCGCGATGGGTCGGACACGACTTCGCAATTAACAACAACAACAAACCCTAACCCTAAGTGGAATTTTCCTCCTATAGGATTTTCCCATGTATTTTACCAGGAAATATAGATAGGGCAGGCTAGAAAGGTCAGTGCCCTCCTAACCATACCCAAGCACTCCGAGTTTGTTGGCGATGTTCATTTTGCTCTACGAGTTCATGGTAACCTAACCCTAACCCTAAATGGAATTTTCCTCCTATGGGATTTTCCCATGTATTTTACCCGAAAACATAGATAGTGCAGGCTAGAAAAATCAGTGCCCTCCTAACCATACCCATGCACTCCGAGTTTGTTGGCAATATTCATTTTGCTCTACGAGTTCATGGTAACATAACCCTGGACTCCAGAAGATGGTAGAGGATAGGAAGACCTGGAGGAACGTTGTCCATGGGGTCGCGATGGGTCGGACACGACTTCGCAATTAACAACAACAACAAACCCTAACCCTAAGTGGAATTTTCCTCCTATAGGATTTTCCCATGTATTTTACCAGGAAATATAGATAGGGCAGGCTAGAAAGGTCAGTGCCCTCCTAACCATACCCAAGCACTCCGAGTTTGTTGGTGATGTTCATTTTGCTCTACGAGTTCATGCTAACCTAACCCTAACCCTGAGTGGAATTTTCCTCCAAAGGGATTTTCCCCTGTATTTTACCAGGAAACATAGATAGGGCAGCCTAGAAAAGTCAGTTCCGTCCTAACCATACCCAAGCACTGTGAGTATGTTGGCGATGTCCATTTTGCTCTATGGGTTTATGGTCACCTAACTCTAAGATTAAGTGGAATTTTGCTCCAAACGGGATCTTCCCATGTATTTTACCAGGAAACATAGAAATGGCAGCCGAGAAAAGTCAGTTCCCTCCTAATCATACCCAAGCACTCCGAGTTTGTTGGTGATATTCATTTTGCTCTACGAGTTCATGGTAACGTAACCCTAACACTAAGTGGAATTTTCCTCCTATGGGATTTTCCCATATATTTTACCAGGAAACATAGATAGTGCAGGCTAGAAAGGTCAGTGCCCTCCTAACTATACCCAACAATACGGGTTTGTTGGCAATGTTCATTTTTCTCTATGAGTTTATGGTGACTTAACCCTAAGCCTAAGTGGAATTTTCCTCCTATGGGATTTTTCCATGTATTTTACCAGAAAACATAGATAGGGCAGCCTAGAAAAGTCAGTTCCCTCCAAACCATACTCAAGCACTCCGAGTGTGTTGGCAATGTCCATTTTGTTCTATGAGTTCATGATGCTCTAACCCTAACTCTAAGTGGAATTTTCCTCCAATGGGATTTTCCCATTTATTTTACCCGAAAACATAGATAGCGCAGGCTAGAAAAGTGAGTGCCCTCCTAACCATACCCAAGAACTCCGAGTTTGTTGGCGATGTTCATTTTGCTCTATGTGTTCATGGTAAACTAACTCTAACATTAAGTAGAATTTTCCTCCAATGGGATTTTCCCATGTATTTTACCCGAAAACATACATAGTGCAAGCTAGAAAAGTAAGTGCCCTCCTAACCATACCCATGCACTACGAGTTTGTTGGCAATATTAATTTTGCTCTACGAGTTCATGGTAACGTAACCCTAACCCTAAGTGGAATTTTCCTCCTATATTATTTTCCCATGTATTTTACCAGGAAACATAGATAGCGCAGGCTAGAAAGCTCAGTGCCCTGCTAACCATACCATAGCACTCCGAATGTGTTGCCAATGTCCATTTTGCTCTATTAGTTCATGGTGCCCTAACCCTAACTCTAAGTGGAATTTTCCTCCAATGGGATTTTCCCATATATTTTACCAGAAAACATACATAGCGCAAGCTAGAAAAGTAAGTGCCCTCCTAACCATACCCAAGCACTCCGAGTTTGTTGGCAATGTTCATTTTGCTCTACGAGTTCATGGTAACCTAACCCTAACCCTAAATGGAATTTTCCTCCTATGGGATTTTCCCATGTATTTTACCCGAAAACATACATAGCGCAAGCTAGAAAAGTAAGTGCCCCCCTAACCATACCCAAGCACTCCGAGTTTATTGGCGATGTTCATTTTGCTCTACGAGTTCATGGTAACCTTACCCTAACCCTAAATGGAATTTTCCTACTATGGGATTTTCCCATGTATTTTACCCGAAAACATTGATAGTGCAGGCTAGAAAAGTCAGTGCCCTCCTAACCATACCCAAGCACTCCGAGTTTGTTGGCAATATTCATTTTGCTCTACGAGTTCATGGTAACGTAACCCTAACCCTAAATGGAATTTTCCTCCTATGTTATTTTCCCATGTATTTTACCAGGAAACATAGATAGTGCAGGCGAGAAAAGTCAGTGCCCTCCTAACCATACCCATGCACTCCGAGTTTGTTCGTGATGTTCATTTTTCTCTATGAGTTTATGGTGACCTAACCCTAAGCCTAAGCTGAATTTTACTCAAATGGGATTTTTCCATGTATTTTACCAGAAAACATAAATAGGGCAGCCTAGAAAATCAATTCCCTCCTAACTATACCAGAGCACTCCGAGTGTGTTGGCAATGTCCATTTTGTTCTATGAGTTCATGATGCCCTAACCCTAACTCTAAATGGAATTTTCCTCCAATGGGATTTTCCCATTTATTTTACCAGGAAACATAGATAGCGCAGGCTAAAAAGGTCAGGTCCCTCTTAACCATACCCAAGCACTCCGAGTGTGTTGGCAATGTCCATTTTGCTCTAATAGTTCATGGTGACCTAACCCTAACCCTAAGTGGAATTTTCCTCCTATGTTATTTTTCCATGTATTTTACCAGGAAACATAGATAGTGAACTCATAGAGCAAAATGAATATCGCCAACAAACTCGGAGTGCTTGGGTATAGTTAGGAGGGCACTGACTTTTCAAACCTGTGCTATCTATGTTTCCTGGTAAAATACATGGAAAAATAACATAGGAGGAAAATTCCACTTAGGGTTAGGGTTACGTTACCATGAACTCGTAGAGCAAAATGAATATCGCCAACAAACTCGGAGTGCATGGGTATGGTTAGGAGGGCACTGACATTTCTAGCCTGCACTATCTATGTTTTCAGGTAAAATAAATGGGAAAATCCCATAGGAGGAAAATTCCACTTAGGGTTAGGGTTAGGTTACCATGAACTCG
The DNA here is from genome assembly GCA_024509115.1 of Crotalus helleri. Lineage (NCBI taxonomy): Eukaryota > Metazoa > Chordata > Lepidosauria > Squamata > Viperidae > Crotalus > Crotalus helleri. Next base: position 43,780 of record JAKSXO010000387.1, read on the forward strand.
TAGAGCAAAATGAACATCGCCAACAAACTCGGAGTGCTTGGGTATGGTTAGGAGGGCACTGACTTTTCAAACCTGCGCTATCTTTGTTTCCTGGTAAAATACAGGGGAAAATCCCATAGGAGGAAAATTCCACTTAGGGTTAGGGTTAGGTTACCATGAACTTGAAGAGCAAAATGAACATCGCCAACAAACTCGGAGTGCTTGGGTATGGTTAGGAGGGCACTGACCTTTCTAGCCTGCGCTATCTCTGTTTCCTGGTAAAATACAGGGGAAAATCACATTGGAGGAAAATTCCACTTAAAGTTAGGGTTAGGTTCCCATGAAATCATAGAGCAAAATGAACATTGCCAACACACTCGGAGTGCTTTGGTATGGTTAGGAGGGAACTGACTTTTCTAGGCTGCCCTATCTATATTTCCTGGTAAAATACATGGGAAAATCCCATTTGACTAAAATTCAACTTAGGCTTAGGGTTACGTCACCATAAACTCATAGAGAAAAATGAACATTGCCAACAAACTCGTATTGTTTGGGGATAGTTATGAGGGCACTGACCTTTCTAGCCTGCGCTATTTAGGTTTCATGGTAAAATACATGGGAAAATCCCAATGGAGCAAAATTCCACTTAGGGTTAAGGTTAGGTTACCATGAACTCGTAGAGCAAAATGAACATCGCCAACAAACTCGGAGTGCTTGGGTGTGGTTAGGAGGGCACTGACCTTTCTAGCCTGCGCTATCTATGTTGCCTGGTAAAATACATGGGAAAATCCTAGGAAAATTCCACTTAGGGTTGGGTTACATCACCATGAACAAAGGGAGCAAAATGGACATTGCCAACACACTCGGAGTGCTTTCGTATGGTTAGGAGGGAACTGAATTTTCTAGGCTGCCCTATCTAAGTTTCATGGTAAAATATATGGGAAAATCCCATTGGAGAAAATTCCACTTAGAGTTAGGGTCAGGGAACCATGAACTAATAGAGCAAAATGGACATTGGCAAAACATTCGGAGTGCTTTGGTATGATTAGGAGGGAACTGACTGTTCTAGGCTGCGCTATTTATGTTTTCTGGTAAAATACATGGAAAAATCAAATTTGAGGAAAATTCCACTTAGGCTTAGGGTTAGGTCACCATAAACTCATAGGGAAAAATGAACATTGCCAACAAACTCGTATTGTTGGGTATAGTTAGGAGGGCACTGACCTTTCTAGCCTGCGCTATTTATGTTTCCTGGTAAAATACATGGGAGAAATACCATAGGAGGAAAATTCCACTTAGGGTTAGGGTTACGTTACCATGAACTCGTAGAGCAAAATGAACATCGCCAACAAACTCAGAGTGCTTGGGTATGGTTAGGAGGGCACTGACTTTTCTCGCCTGCGCTATCTGTGTTTCCTGGTAAAATACATGGGAAAATCCCATAGGAGGAAAATTCCACTTAGGGTTGGGTTACGTCACCATGAACTAAGAGAGCAAAATGGACATTGCCAAGACACTCGGAGTGCTTTCGTATGGTTAGGAGGGAACTGACTTTTCTAGGCTGCCCTATCTATGTTTCCTGGTAAATTATATGGGAAAATCCCATTGGAGGAAAATTCCACTTAGAGTTAGGGTTAGGGAACCATTAACTAATAGAGCAAAATGGACATTGGCAATACATTAGGAGTGCTTTGGTATGATTAGGAGGGAAATGACTGTTCTAGGCTGCGCTATCTATGTTTTCTGGTAAAATACATGGAAAAAACCAATTTGGGGAAAATTCCACTTAGGCTTAGGGCTAGGTCACCATAAACTCATAGAAAAAAATGGACATTGCCAACAAACTTGTGTTGTTGGGTATAGTTAGGAGGGCACTGACCTTTCTACCCTGCGCTATCTATGTTTCCTGGTAAAATACATGGGAAAATACCATAGGAGGAAAATTCCACTCAGGGTTCGGGTTACGTTACCATGAACTCTTAGAGCAAAATGAACATCGCCAACAAACTCAGAGTGTTTGGGTATGGTTAGGAGGGCACTGACTTTTCTAGCCTGCGCTATCTATGTTTCCTGGCAAAATACATTGGAGGAAAATTCCACTTAGGGTTAGGGTTAGGTTAGCATGAACTCGTAGAGCAAAATGAACATCGTCAATAAACTCAGAGTGATTAGGTATGGTTAGGAGGGGACTGAGCATTCTAGCCTGCGCTATCTATATTTCCTGGTAAAATACATAGGAAAATCCTATTTGAGGAAAATTCCACTTAGGGTTAGGGTTAGGTTACCATGAACTCGAAGAGCAAAATGAACATCGCCAACTAACTCGGAGTGCTTGGGTATGCTTAGGAGGGCACTGACCTTTCTAGCCTGCGCTATCTATGTTTCCTGGTAAAATAGATGGGAAAATCCTATAGGAGGAAAATTCCACTTTGGGTTAGGGTTAAGTCACCATGAACTAATAGAGCAAAATGGACATTGGCAACACATTCGGAGTGCTATGGTATGGTTAGGAGGGCACTGACCTTTCTAGCCTGCGCTATCTATGTTTCCAGGTAAAATACATGGGAAAATCCCATAGGAGGAAAATTCCGCTTAGGCTTAGGGTTACGTTACCATAAACCCGTAGAGCAAAATGAATATCACCAACAAACTCGGAGTGCTTGGGTATGGTTAGGAGGGCACTGACCTTTCTAGCCTGCGCTATTAGTTCATGGTGCCCTAAACCTAACTCTAAGTGGAATTTTCCTCCTATGGGAAATACATGGTGCCTCTTAACCATATCCAAGCACTCCGAGTTTTTGGGCGATACTCATTTTTTTGGCGATACTCAACCCTACGAGTTCATGGTAACGTAACCCTAACCTTATGTGGAATTTTTCTCCTATGGGATTTTTGCATGTATTTTAACAGGTAACATAAATAGCGCAGGCTAGAAAGCTCGGTGCCCTGCTAACCATACCAAAGCACTCCGAGTGTGTTGCCAATGTCCATTTTGCTCTATTAATTCATGGTGCCCTAACCCTAACTCTTAGTGGAATTTTCCTCCAAAGAGATTTTCCCATATATTTTACCAGGAAACATAGATAGGGCAGCCTAGAAAAGTCAGTTCCCTCCTAACCTTACCAAAGCACTCCGAGTGTGTTGGCAATGTCCATTTTGCTGTCTTAGTTCCTGGTGACTTAACCCTAACCCTAAGTGGAATTTTCCTCCTATAGGATTTTCCCATGTATTTTGCCAGGAAATATAGATAGGGCAGACTAGAAAGCTCAGACCCCTCCTAACCATCCCAATCACTCTGAGTTTGTTGGCGATGTTCATTTTTCTCTACGAGTTCATGCTAACCTAACCCTAACCCTAAGTGGAATTTTCCTCCAAAGGGATTTTCCCCTGTATTTTACCAGGAAACATAGATAGGGCAGCCTAGAAAAGTCAGTTCCGTCTTAACCATACCCAAGCACTGTGAGTATGTTGGCGATGTCCATTTTGCTCTACGCGTTTATGGTCACCTAACTCTAAGATTAAGTGGAATTTTGCTCCAAACGGGATTTTCCATGTATTTTACCAGGAAACATAGATAGGGCAGCCTAGAAAATTCAGTTCCCTCCTAACCATACCCAAGCACTCCGAGTTTTTTGGTGATATTCATTTTTCTCTACGAGTTCATGGTAACGTAACCCTAACCCTAAGTGGAATTTTCCTCCTATGGGATTTTCCCATATATTTTACCAGGAAACATAGATAGGGCAGCCTAGAAAAGTCAGTTCCCTCCTAACCTTACCAAAGCACTCCGAGTGTGTTGGCAATGTCCATTTTGCTTTCTTAGTTCATGGTGACTTAACCCTAACCCTAAATGGAATTTTTCTCCTATGGGATTTTCCCATGTATTTTACCCGAAAACATAGATAGCGCAGGCTGGAAAAGTGAGTGCCCTCCTAACCATACCCAAGCAATACGAGTTTGTTGGCGATGTTCATTTTGCTCTATGTGTTCATGGTAAACTAACTCTAACATTAAGTGGAATTTTCCTCCAATGGGATTTTCCCATGTATTTTACCCGAAAACATACATAGCGCAGGCTAGAAAAGTCATTGCCCTCCTAACCATACCCAAGCACTCCGAGTTTGTTGGTGATATTCATTTTGCTCTACGAGTTCATGGTAA